>JAHZNB010001115.1:0-10042 GCA_027744295.1 Callyntrura guangdongensis
GCAACTTGCAAGTAGCCCTTTCTGTACATACAAAGTGTACTTTGCTGTACATGTAGCCGTCAAGGTCAGTGTAGTTTGATAGGTACCTAATAGGTAATAGAATGAAAATGATGACGATGAAAAGGGCAAGGGTGAACGGTGAACTACCCTACCCATTATTAATACAAATTAACATGGCATCGGTGAATATGGATAAAAGAGGTTGTCGACCGTTTGACTATTAATGTTATGTGTACGAACTACGTACGTTACGTACCCTCAAAATAAGAAATGGGTCCTTCGGATACCTATCCTATGTTCAAAAGGACGATCTTTTTATTCATTGTTCGAAAAGAACGTTCTGCAATTCTATCGTTTGTGTGCTGTGCAATGCACGTCTCGCTCCCAATTCTCATTCCATGATAGCATTTGCTTTAGTGAGATGAGTTATGTAGCTCTAAGTTTGTAATGTAGGGTAAGTGACGTCTTGTGTAGCAGTAGAATGAAATATCACTGATATTGATTGTATCAGTAATGTTGTGTTAAAAATATACCTATATTTGGACCGTTTTTTCGGACTCGTTTTTGCTGCTGCTGTAACAATGGGCGAAAAACGCAACGTTTGTTTTCAAATCTTGGAACTATTTCTTATCGTGTTCGCGTTCCTCTTTTTTGTGGGGATCATTTTACCGTCTGTAGCCGTCGTCTTTATTCCAGTTCAACTGTGCCGATGGATATTGATCGCGTACGTCAAGTTGTTTCGCAAGGACATTGTCAGAATAATGTCTGGGAAAAATCCCGTTTTAGCTATTGACGATATCAATGGCCGCCCCCTGTGTACAATTGTAGGTTACGGAGCTTTTGAAGGGGCAACTGTGGAGTCTGCCATCCAGATTACTAGCAATTGCGTACAAGAGTGCGACCCGGTGAGTAAACAACTTCTTCATCCAGAGACCCACCAGTATTATGAGGAGTGGATGGGGTACATGTGGTGGAAGTGGGAAAAAAATTGGAAGCTGGAGGACCATGTGGTGGTTTGGGAGGATGGAAAGGAACCAGACAAACCTGTGCTGGAAAAGGATTTCATGAACATTGTAGCTATTCTAGAGGCGAAACCGTTCGCAAAGGGAACCAGCCCATGGGAGGTCGTGATCGTGAAGAACATCAAGTTGAATAATGTTAAAAATCCAGAGGCTAACAAACTAGCCTTGATTTTCAGGGTAAAGTGAGATATATTTGCGTCATTTCCAAATGCACGAATGCCTTAATGCCTTTAATTATTTAATTATTGTCGATATTTTTAAAACAGTTCCACCATGGCTTGGCCGACGGAGTTACGGCCCTTCTACTTTTCATGAAGTGTGTTTTCGACGATAGTTTTGAAAAAGTTCCAAAGCCAGTTTTTGTTCATCGGAGCAATCTGGAAAAGCGTTTATTCCAGGTGGGTGCCTTTTTTCAGCTCCCGTACCAGTTCCTTAAACAAGGTGTGTGTGCCTTTGACTTCAACCAATGGCACCTTCCAGAATCCAAACTAACTCGTAAAATCTACAAGGGTTGGACGAAGCGAATTCCTACCGAGCTTATAAAAGAAATAAAAACCAATCTCGGGGCAGGGTTTACTGCTGTGCTTGTTGCAGCTGTATCGGGAGCTCTTAGAAAAATGATGATTAAACACAACGTTAAGGTGCCGAAAAAAATGAGTGCCATTGTTCCTCTTCCGTGGCCCAAACACCCAAACAGGTTCTGCAATCACTGGAGCTTCGGATTCCTCGAACTGCCCACAGGCCAGTCTGATTCCTTACGAAGATTAGGTCGGGTTAACAATTACATTGAGAGGATGAAACAATCAGCCGTCCCAGCAGTCAACTTTTATATGTTGGCGTTTGTTAACATTTTACCTACGTGGATTATCAAAAATACTGTGATGACAAATTATTTTCCTACATTGATCCTTTCTAACTTTCCGGGGCCACCCCCAGAATGCTTCAGTTTAGGATTCCCCTTGACGGACACCATGTTTACGGGAGGTCCTTTGCGGGGCAATATTGGTACAGACTTCGATATAAATGCAACGAAAATTCTCGATCATTTTTTATTTTTCTAAAGGCTATTTTTTTCTCGCTCCTCTGTGCAGGTATAAGCGTCTGCATTCTAAGTTACGACGGTGCCATTCGTATTGTTCTTGGAGTGGACTCTGCCATTTTTAAAAGTCAACAAATGCTGGACGAGTTTACTGATATAATCGAAAATGAATTTTACGAGCTTCGTCAAGAAACAAGTGTGTAAGTTAACCATTTTTGCAGCTCTAGTTAACCTCGTCGTATTTCCGTGTAACAAGTTGGCAATTTCCTAATGCAGTTCAATTGCAGTACATGTATATTTTCTAGTTTTCAATTCTTCAGTTATGTCTGAGTTTGCAGCTTTTGAGTTTTGTAAGTATTTCCGTGTAACAAGTTGGCAATTTCCTAATGCAGTTCAATTGCAGTACATGTATATTTTCTAGTTTTCAATTCTTCAGTTATGTCTGAGTTTGCAGTTTTTGAGTTTTGTATGAATTGTTCAAATATTTTATCGGTTTTCATTCTGTGAATGCAGTATTGCGTATGCATTGTTTGACAATCATGGCAATGAAATGACTGTTGTATGCCAAAAACACAAGATTTCAATAATGTTTTTTTGAAGTTTTAATAAATTTATTTTCATTCGTCGAATAACTTGATTTGATTTGCTATATTTATTGACTGATACAAGACGAGAGTATCTGTCAGTGACAGGTACGCAATAAACATGTTTTATAAATACATAATTATGTTCATGCATGTTGTCACGTACAGCGTATAAGTTAAAACAATAAAAAATTCTAATTAGTCAGTAATATTAAAAGTATCTTAAACTAGCATCATCAGTTCGTTTGCTTAATACATGTAATTTTATTTGTTGATCAAAATCATTAGGTCCTTTAATTTTTTTCATATTGGTGGGTTGTTCATTCCATAATTTATATAAAAGTATCTTCAGTTCGTTTGCTTAATACATGTAATTTTATTTGTTGATCAAAATCATTAGGTCCTTTAATTTTTTTCATATTGGTGGGTTGTTCATTCCATAATTTATAGAGTTATAGGAAAAAGTCGTATTTCCATTTTCAATTTCGTGACACGAATAAATTGTTTTCCAATTTTGATTGTGGTGTGCTGTTGGTAGTGTCTTCGCGTTTTTGTATTAGTTGAAAACTTTTAGATAGTGAAGTTTTACTTAATACATAAATAGGTACCTGAGAAAGTTATAACGTGTACGCGTCCGTTCTACGTCACGTGACCCTCCACCACTTCGAATAGTAATTTTAATTGATAGACACTAACAGAAACCCAGTGAGATGTTATAGAAGATCATTGATACATTGATTGATCATTGATAGAATATGAAAGGATTTTCGGTTACGACTCGGCAATTTTTTGTTTGTATTATATGTTATATGGAATGATTTTAAGACGACTCTCAGAGTTCAATCGTCTGTGTATTGGATATCAGCTTATGTTGAATACTGCGTTAATAACTCAATACCTGTATTTACTTGTAAGTCGTAACCTCGCTGTTTCGATAATACATGGTAGTAGAAGAAAGATGTATCATGTTTTCTCTTCTTATTGTGCCTTTTCCTTGGTGGAACATTAAAGAAGATCGAAAAGTCGATATACGTATGATCGTCAGCAGAAGCCCAACCAGGCCTGGGCGGCACCCCGGGAGTCCGACTTGAAGTTAGTCCGGGCGGGAGTCCGACCAGCAAACAGGGATAAGGTTTAATACATCGTGGTTAAAAAAAACGACAAGGGGGGAGGTTTTTTAAAAAAAAATGCTTGAAAATCATGAAATATTACATAACCTAAATTATCAATTGGAAATTTTTTTGAAAAAAATGCAAAGGCCTTTGCTATTAGCCACGATGTATCAAACCTTACGTGAAACGGGAGTCCGGGTCCCCGGCGTCCCGCCCAGGTGTGCTACTTACTACACAATAACACCACCAAAGATAAAATGCGCTTTCTAGTTTGTCGAATGGTTAAGATATAAAGATTCATGGACTTGGTATCAAAAAGCTCAGAAAGAAGCAGTGTGTAGACAGACTGGGCGACTGGTGTACTATACGTTTTGTATTTTCTGACTAGAATTGGATGGGATGAAATGTAAAATGGATGGAAAGGAAAGTTTATTTGAGGAGACTTTTCTTCTGGAAGCACGACGACGACGATGTATGCGGTGATGTGGTCGTTGTATTGGTAAAGTATATGGGAGGAAACGCGTTAGCCCTGACCGTGTGATTTCTCTCTACCAGTAAACCGAGTTTCACGAGAGTGGCTGTTGCCATTTTGTGCTTTTTCTTTTTGCTTTCCCTGTTCTTGACTTTTCAAGGTTTGCATGGGAGAAAACACCCGTTTTTACGTAGAGGTACGCTCAATATAACCATTGCCATTGCTTTCTCACTCCCATTTCTTGCCAGCATTGTTTACCCAAAAATATAGAATCAGCCGAGAGAAAGTAGGAAAAATACACACAACAGGAGTGGTAAGTAAATGTGATGAGATGAGTAAGTAAAGAGAATGCCTAAGTGGATTATTGGGAAAATAAGAAAAAGTACGGTGAGCAAGCAGAAGCAAAAACGGGTTGCATAATTGAATGCTGGTTTGTTTACCTAAGTCTCAATTTATTATTCAGCTTTACTTTTATTACTTCAACTTGAAGCAGTACTACTTTAGTCGTGTTTAGTTTTATTCTAGAAGATACAGATAAAGCAAACGTTATTTTATTCCATCCATCTTTTATTATTAAAGCCCTATTAAAACTAGGCTAACGAGAGCGCCACTGACTAAGCTGCTGGTGTTGGTGTGTTACACTAGACCAATTTGCACGGTAATTTTTACTATCTTCTTACTGTATGCTTGTGTTATGGTGTGACGACGGTAGGAATAGGAAGAATTTAATGGTTTTTCGTCTAAAAATATGTATTCTCTCACCAACAGCGTGAGGTGTTAGCAGGACGTGTACAGAACAATCGTGTGTAGGTGTATTTACAGATGTTAACCATTCTGCCGCTGTTTTATTATGAATTAAATTATTTGTTACTGTGCTCCACTAGTGCTACCAAGTACTTGACCTGTATATTCGTATAATTAGCAATATATATTACGTACTACTACGAGTCACTCCAAAACATGCAGTTGATGTTTGTCTCGCCATTTAAGAGGAAAATTGTTTTTGCAAACCAATAACCAGAATTTTGGATAATCGGGAAATACTGCTGTCACTAATCTTCACACACGAGGAAGCGATAAAGAACATGTTATAATCGTATAACAAAAGGAGTGCGTGCTGGTTGTTGGAACCAAAATAGGGAGAAGGAAGGTGGCGTTGCAAAAGGAAACTAACGAATCTCTGTTACACGGTAAGTTTGTCTACATTATTATTTGATTACGTTCTAATGTATATGCTTATCAATATCTCACCTATTAGGAAATTAATTTTAGTCGAAATATCTAAATCGTTTGCAAATATTGGCTTATATGATTAAAAATGGACGGAGAAAATGAAAACATTTCGATTCGCTGATCGTAAATTGAGGATTTGAGCGGCTCATTTTATTGGTTGAATTCTCTCGTCTTTTTATGTATGTATGTTACACGTATAAAGTTGTTTTTATGATTGACTTTAAACTTCTAGTCGGATATAAATGAATAAAATGAGTGAGTGGGTCGATGAGATGTTCTTTGCAGACAGTGTGTAGTGAGATATTATCGAAATAGTACTTATTGCTATATTTATTACACCGTTGAATGCGGAGATACAGATGAGCATGCAATGAAATAATATAAATTGTCAGTAAGAGCAATTCTAGTCAATGTAATGCGGTTATGGACATGCCATGCCATTCTACCTAAAATTGCACACGTTTATGCTCAAAGACCAAAAGAAATGATGCAGCGCAATCGCTGCAAAGCTGTAGTTATGCTGTCTTGCTCTGATAATGTGTAAGTTACACAGTGCAGTGTAACCTGTGTAACAAGTAAATAGCAGAAGCGTCGTCGTCCATCAGTCGTCCTATAATATAATAGCCAATTTACACTACAACAGAATGTACACAATCACAATGTTGACGGTAATTATATCATGGTTAATGAACTAATACGCTTTTCATTAAAAATTATCCACCAATGATATTCCGTGCATGATTATGCACAAGAAAGACTCAATTTCTAAATTTGATTTCGATAGGTATTTATAAATACCTTATGTAATGTTGGAAAGTCACAAGTCACAGTAGCAGTAAAGTAAGAAAGATTGGGTATTTGCACTACTTGGCAATGATCAACTTCTCAGTTATGTCATGTCGATACCTTCTTGTACACAGAAACACATACAATTTGAATAGATATGGACTACTTTTACGTTTTCATGAGAAAAACGGAACAGAGAAGGATAATCGTTTTTCTTTCTGGCATTTTGAAGCATCATTTCTTGTTGTTATCATACATGCATACGTGCCGAGTAAAATAGCAACACCCTTCTCACTTCTCTCATTATTCCCGTGCAGCTTCATAAGATAACCCGCGTAGATAGTAGATGGTCGGCTAATACAACCACACACAACTCACTAAGAGTAAAATAGCAACACCCTTCTCACTTCTCTCATTATTCCCGTGCAGCTTCATAAGATAACCCGCGTAGATAGTAGATGGTCGGCTAATACAACCACACACACAACTCACTAATTCACTTTTTTGCGTCTTTATATAGTGCAAAAACAAGGGTTGAGGATTGCAAGTATTGTAAGCGTTGGCACGTCACATTCACATTTCATATCATAATCATTATAAAGACAAATTCGCTCTTTCTGATAAACAAGTTCCAGGAAACAGCATATAGCATCAAAGTGGGTTCAAAAATGTTCTAGGGGAAAGGTGATATCAGGTGATAAATATATATGCAGAATATCTTCATATGTAAAGTAGGACTTTTATGCTAGAATAGAGACTAAAAAGATTTATCCGTGCAAAGGAGGTGAGTTAAACACTTTTTAAATGTCATTATTATAAAACTTGTGGTAAACTGTGGCAGAAATACGAACACTAAGTTCAAGGTTTTTTCCTTGATAGTGACGTTTTGAGACAGGAAGACGGCTGTCTTTAGAGAAAATGAGCAATTTTGTAAATCTTTTTGCTTTTATGCATGTATGGTGTATATAAAATCCAGTCGTTCGGTTAATTATAAAAACAAGGTTTGCGTAATTGCTGAGAGTATTTTTTTGCCATTTTCATTAATTTTTTCTCTTTGCTTGTCATTTTCCCTTCAGTTGGAATATGAATGCTAGGCTCACAGGTCACAGTGCAGTGGTGGAAGGATATATAGTATATTTTTTTATCGTGCATGATATTATATAACATGCTCATGTATTTTAACGTGGCTTTACGTGTACCGTAAAAGCCGATTTCCTAACTGTGAATCTTGTTTTTTGGTATCACCACGAGTCATGCAGAATCTGCTTAGGATGGTGATATCGGTGATGCCAGAGAGCACAGAGAGGGAATTAAATTAAGATAAGAACTAAAATCAGAGAAGTATTAGGACAATCTATTTGCTTACCTACTACATATTTTGTGTATCATTTGGTGATCAATTATTTCGTTTTGTGATGAAATTGGTTTGGTGCCGATAACTAGACTTACGATATTATTGTGCGTTTAGTTAGCAGACATCAGAAAAGTTGCTGCTACTCGGCACGTTGGTACACCGTTGCTGCTTGTGGTGTCTCTTGTTGATCAGTTGTTGTCTGCAAAATCTGTTTATGACTGGACATTTTTAATTTTTATGTGTAAGTGTTTAAGTTTGGTTGTGATTTTTTCAGAATAGAAATAAATAGAGAGAGGTGTTGCCATTCCTGGAGAATTTCGGGTTGATTTACTTTAAAGATTGATCACTGTAAGTTGATTAAGATATCAGAATTACCTTTTTTACTGACATAAAACTACTTTAAAACCAGAGTTGACCAACTGACAAACTTTTAATAATTGCTCATGATCTCGTTGACGCGGAGCAAGATTGTGCGCATGCTATCTCTATTCGGTAGCATCATCAATCGTTAATAACATTACAACGAAGTTGACAAAGATGAGCTTGGCTCTGATCCTTTACATATAAGCACTGCAATCATTTCATAATAACATGAAAATGTTGACACCACTTAAAATACTTTATTGGTAACAACTACATAGAACGTAAGTTAAATAATATTACGAGACCTTATGACGATTACGAAGACATTTAGGCGGTAAGTTTGTTCATCCAATTAGGTTAGTTGATTTTTATCAGAGAAATGAGAATCTAGAATTCTAATGCAATATGCAATGAACTCAAATCATTAAATTTTATCAATAATTTCAATTATAAACTTGCCAGAAAATTTTTTCGGTGTACATACATGAAAAAACAACATTGTTCATCCAATTAGGTTAGTTGATTTTTATCAGAGAAATTAGAATCTAGAATTCTAATGCAATATGCAATGAACTCAAATCATTAAATTTTATCAATAATTTCAATTATAAACTTGCCAGAAAATTTTTTCGGTGTACATGAAAAAACAACAACATGCATTGAAAATGATAAATTACAATGCAAGTATTATTATTATTTATTACTATTACATTATTTATTGCATCAATCTTCGTTCTCGTTTCCCCCATTAAATTTTCGATATATTTTGCCATTTAAGCTTGTTACTAACGATCGTAAGAGATCTTAAATTTTAAATGGGAAAATACATCGGATTTTTAAAATGGAGAAACGAGAATAAGAAAATGGTGAATCGGATCTCTGATTAAACTTAGGGTATTTTTATTTCATTCGCACATTAGTATTAAGTGAAATATAAGCATGATGTCAAGGTTTACGGAATGACAGGTATTCCATTGAAACCTGAAACAATGAATATTCTCAAAATTCTCAAAAATTGAAGGAATTCTCATGACAAGCTGGTTAAAAACAAACCATCCATGCATGCAATGCAATGCTGACGCGCACATGGGAATATGGGGTTGGTTTTTACAAAAGTACCTATAACATATATGCTTGCTGGATATGCCTAAATTGTCTTAACGACCTTTTATTATCATTATCATGTTATTTGTTATAAACCTAGTTATCCAAGTCAAACATACCAAACATGCCAGTGCTATTTTCTTGTTAATATTTTTGCATGCCGCATTGACCACGAAATTGGCACTGTTGCATATTATATGCCACAATGGCATAAATTCATGCTCCCGTTCTCGTGCTTCAATGCATGTTGCTTATTGTTAAAATGTAATGAGATGATGACATGATGTCACAATCACAACTGTGTGGCATCCTAAAAACTATTATTTCAGTATTCCACACACATCGTGTTTCTCACATTACAACAGCAAGACAAGTCTGAAGTTTCACTCAATTATCATCAGTCAACCAAGCATATATGTAGACCATACATCCAAGCACAATAAACCATTTAGGGAAGTAGCAAAAGCATATAGCAAATGGAATTACCCACGACGGGTCAAATTTTTGTCCACTTATAAGGGACACCTCCAAAGGAGCATACATGCTAAATAAATTGATTGAAATCGACCTTCAGGTTACTTAGATACAGCATTTCCCTCAATAAACATTGACAGGACCTACGGGATCAAGCTTTTGTCCACCTATTGTAGAGGACACCCTAAGGTGCTCATGTACTAAAACTGGTCAAAGTCACCTAAAATGTTTTCTTGCGATACAGCGTTTCCATCAATAATCATGACATTAAGGAGTCAAACTTTTGTACACCTATAGAAGGCGTCAAAGTCATATAATAGGGTACTTGCTACTTGTACATAACTTGGAAAAGTTTACATGCTTCAGGTTTTTAACGGTTTCTACCCGTTATAATTAACTGTTGACCTCAGAAATTTAGGCATCACAACTAACTAGATCGGCGCAAACAGAATTTCAAAATTTCTTTTCGTTCAACTAGATATCGCACGGAAGGTCAACG
>JAHZNB010001116.1:0-17540 GCA_027744295.1 Callyntrura guangdongensis
CACTGTAATTTTCTACATTCTCCATACATGTCTGCATACAAGAAACAAGACGTGTTCCTTATGTACTGGTATATATGAGTAAGAAAAACTGTTTCCGCGAGCCGTGGCCTTCTTTCCTCTCTTGTGTTAGCTAATCATCAAGCTATCCTGTTTAATTGATGATTCCCCCTTCATCCAAAAATGCCTTTTTCCTTCGTTCGTTACCCTCGTCCGTTTTTCTGCTCAAAAATTACGTTACGATGGCATGTATGTAGAACGCGACACAGATCTTACTTCAAAACACCGTGGCATTGCGACTCTATCTGCCACTACCAACAGAGAAAGTACTGCAGTATTAACCAGAGAAGTGGAATTTTATAAAGAGATTTTCATGACAGCGTGTCTATGAAAATGCTTATTTTTCTCGAGAGCATTGCTTATACTATACTTGCTTAAACTAAATAAACTTTTAACCTTGCTGCTGTAAAAAAAGGTCTCTTCACACACGCATTGTATCATACAAGTTCGTCGAAGTGTGTATACCTTGTTTGTACATCCTTGTGCAACGTCAATGCACCGTTTTTGTATACCAGCAAACGTGCTGGTTCTTCTGGTGTGTGAGTGAGTTTGTGAATGCAAGACGAGTAAGTGGGTAAACCATTACTTAAAATTGATGTCCTCAGAGATTACCACTGTTGTGTGGGGTAAAGAATGCCTTTGTGTGGCGTGCTGTGAACCACTGCAATTTTTTATTCTGCTGACGTTTGCTGATGCAAGTTGCACTCACTCGTACTTTTTCAGTTTCACTGGAAATATTTTAACTTGTTAATATTTACTTTGAGAAATGAAGCGGTTTTGTTATGTAAAATGACATGTCGTTTGGTTTACGTTGTGGCCAAAAAATCAGTTCCGAGAAATTTGAGCTTATTGTACCTCTACATAATTTTCAAAGCAGAAAGTTATATTGGGGTTAATGCCAGTTAAAACGTGCATCAAGAGAGCTCCTCAAAGTAATGAATACAAAAGAAAAACGGCTTTATTCGTACTGATGAGGGGAAAGAATTTACGTATGAATGTTCATTTCTCCTTTTTAAACAGTAGAATAACTGTCTCTGGACTAATTCTGCCATGCTACGCTTACTACATTATCTACCTATGCACACACAGTAGGATTTACAGTAGATGCACCTAATAGGTCCAAAGTTGGCTGATTCTCTGTAGCATACAAATTCCCTTCTCGAGCATTAAACTTGGTCATATTCCTCATTTATGAGAACTTTCACTTTCCTGTCGTAAAAAATTGTGCTTACTATGTATCATTTTCTAGCAAAAAAGTGTATCAACCTACCAACCTCTTTCGTTACAAATTGCAGGGCCCAGAAATAATCCTCGAAATAGGGAGTAGGCATACAAAGGCTTATTATATCATTATCCAGATGCATTGTACACACATCATTTCCTTATTAGAGTTCCAAGCCAAATAGCCATGTCAGAAGAAAAAGAAGGATGATTATTATTATTGCCATCGTCTTTCTCCTCAACAGCAGCCGCATTATCTTTCATGTACATGCAGGCCCTCACTATGGTGTTTTTTTGTAGGTCACTTTGTTCAAAGAAAAGGGAAAGTAAAAAAACGTGAGATTCTTTTCGGCAAAAAGACGGCGATTCTCATCACATCATAGAGATGGAAGCCCAGTAGCATAGTGTACAATGTGTGAGAGAAAATAGTCTATTTTTTATCCTCTGTTAACAGCTAGGATGAAGAAACTTTGTAAACTTAAGCTTCTAGTACTTCGGCTGCTGCCATCGCTAATCACTTTACTTTTGATATAAAATGTGTCTCGTTTCGATGTTACTATTGGCGCTGATCACGGTGATGACAACAACCACACAGATGACAGTGCAAAAAGTTTTTATTTGTTTGGCTATTGCCGGAGAGAAAGCCTAGAAGAGCCTCATTTCTTGCAGTATATTCTTTAGTTGTGAGAATGCATTATAACGGTAATACATTAGGTGACACGTGTACCATGCCAGATGAAACAGTAAAGTGTTCTCAAGTCGGGCTACACATGTTGGTTCCCGGCAGGACAAACCGCAAAAACCTCAAGCAAGAAGGTAAGTTTTTAGCAAAGTTAGTGAAACTGTGTCACCGTGGGCATTTGTTCGCCATAATCTGGAAGAATGAGGTACGGTGACAAAGTGCCCTTTGATCCGATCATCGCAGTAAAAAATATGATCCTGCTAAGCCGCCATAAATACTGGACAAATAATTTCCCTACGTGGCCATCCACCCTGTAACTGTGTCATTTTGGTATCTGTCCTAACGATTGAAAAAATGAAACTACCATTCTTCGTTAAATGACTTACATTCTATTTATAAATTAGTAGCATAAACGTATTTTTAGTATATGTGGATAAGTGTACGAGATGAATGCTTTCAACTATTCGAAAGTTGCTTAAAAATTATCAGCAGATGTTTTCACCGACCGACCACTTCGTTTGCATTTATTTGTCACCCTGTTTAATTTCTAAAGAGCTCAACTGGTTTGTGCAACCGAGTGTGAAACAACCACATCATTAGAAATATTAGTTGGTGTTTCCGACAAAAAGTGTAACAGGAAGGGAAAAGCAGATGATTGATTTAGTTGCCCTGATGCTCTGGTATTACTGCGGTACATCGTGCATCCCAATAATAGGTACAGCTGCTGTTGTTTTCTATTTATTTACAGACCATGGTGCACCTGCATAAAAATCCCCCCACCCCTATTTTCTCTCTACTGTTTTCATAACACGTCACATGATGTATCACACTTCCAACTGTAATTTGTAAAAGAAATGGAGTATACAACTTAAACTAAACTGTACACCCATTTTTTTCTTTCTAAGCTCCACAAAACATTTCTACATTTTCTTATTATAAAAGGACGCGGGAGAGAAGGGGCACTTAGCTTTTGTTATATAATTTTTTTTCTTTCTAAGCTCCACAAAACATTTCTACATTTTCTTATTATAAAAGGACGCGGGAGAGAAGGGGCACTTAGCTTTTGTTATATACGTACATGTGTAGGGTTGAACCAGGTTTACCCTTTTGTTTCCCCTTGCATTTTTCTCCCGTTTTCCTTCTTCCGTCTTTCATTCACACCCTTCTCATTTCTCCAAGTCAGTTGGTGAATAATGAAGGAGAATAAACTTGTTGGAGCCGGGAGTCATTACCCTTTATTTCTGGCTAGCCCTCGTACACTTATTTAATAGATAGTTATCATTCCCATAAGAGGAAAGGTTGAGCAGAGTTGTCGTTATCTATTGTCGTTCTACCCTTTCCCATTTATATGGGTTCTGCAACACGGCAAACACACTTTTTTGCCCAACTGCTATCACTGCTGTTTATATCTACAAGTATTTTTTTTATCCATTCCTTCCATTTCTTTACAAAAAACATCATCTTAGTCAGTCACAAGCAGTCCCACTTTGGCTTCGAGTTTTTTCTCCTTCATCCAACACCCTTCCCATTAAATCTACAAAATTACTTTTCCTTTCTCTTTTTCCCTTTGGTTGTCTCTCCCCCACTCTGTGGGTTTTTTTCTTGGCAAACAACCAGAAGCAAAACCAAACCATTGTGTGTACAATAGCAGAGTATAAAGGTACGAACTCCATCCAGTTCCCATCACACACAAAAACACACACACACATACGCCGCCACCGTGTTGCTTGTTTTTGTGGGTATGGAACCAAATGTGTTGATTTCTTTGCATACATACACATAAGTCTGACAAAAATAAACGTGTAATAGATGATGGAAAAATAATTTAGATTTTTTTATAAAAAATAACCATCATATATTTTTCGGTACGTACAAGCCATTCCCTGTTTTATTTGGACAAAACAGTCTGGGCACGGATGTGCGTAACTTTTCTAAGCTCTATTGTACCATAATATATTGTCATATAGCTAAGGTTAACCTCAAAAATTTATGAGTAAAGTTATTTTTTATTTTTTTGTATACAGACAGAGACAGCATATCCTAATTTTCTACTGTAAAATGTATCCCATCACCCATCCGAATAAAATGTAAATGACATGCTTGTTATTTCTGTACATACAGTGAAACTTGACACGGTGGATGTGTGTGATGTTGATTATTATAATACAGAGAATCTGAGAGTAAAACAAACACTACAACAATATACCCTACCGATGGTATTTGTGACAAAGTTGCGTCTTGCGTCGTTCTCAAGTTAACAAACCAGGAAATGGAAGAAAAGTAGAGACAAGTAGAGAATAGAAAAATGTATTACGCCAGATCCACGACATTCTTGCATGGTAGTCATGTAATAAGGTGTATTAAAGTGTTGAAGGAATGGAAAAGAGGAAAGAAAAACTGTAGGAATACCTACTCAGAAATAACCGTACTAAACGCTTTTTATTACGGGTGAGTTGCAAAGAAAAGTGGGAAAGAGGGCGAAGAAAAGAGAAGAAAACTGAAGGGAGATTGCGGGTTGGCAGTATTATGTACTCACTAACTATTATGCACCTACGTAGACTTGTAATGTTTCTTTTCTATAACCATATTCTCTCTATACACTTTACCCTATACGTGTATGCGGTAGAACTAGTGGCAGTCTTGCCAGAGCATTGCTCTAGGGCTCAATCTGACACTTTTCAATTCTCCTGTGATCTCACACCGAGTGGAAAAAACGAACAAGAAAAAAGCGATAGAGAATGAAAATAAAACTTGCGAGGGTGAGGACAAGAGAAAAGAGTTTCTCTATTGCTGTACTATTATTCTGCTAGTAGATGCATGGATATTCGAGGATGATAGAATTCCATTATTATTATGTATTACACTAGCTTTTCATTTCTTTCTGCACAAAATTGCCGCTACCTGCCTCCTTCCCCATCCCACCAATGTCATTACATCACACCACTAGTCTTGCATGTCTTCAGGGAACAAAGTATTCTTAAAATATACAAGAAGTGGGTATAAGGGAAAAGGGATATTATTAGCAATGGTGGTGTGCCGCGTTGAGAAACGGCTAGAGGAGATGAAAGCTTTGGATGCGGATGAACCGGAGAAAGTGGAAGGTCGCGTTGTTGTCTTCTCGTGTTATGAGGTAAAGAATGGAGGATAATGTACAAAGATAACGATTTCCCTTGTATTATATTTCATAATAGTAATGTCCTTTTTAAATGCTTGTACACATAAAACAACAAGACATCTATAGAGATAGTTGATAAAAAAAGGAGGATTACAACCAGTGACGGCAATGAGTTAACTCTAGTTTGTAATTGAATAATCATTCTGGAAGTGGAAGGGAACAGAGGAGGGAAAAATAACGCAACGAACACTATCATCATTGTCATCAACATTATTATGGTTACATTACGTATACACAGAGTATAATACGTGGAGAACATTCTTTGTTTTCTTTTCCTTTCACCAACTTTTTTTCTCTTGGTAGTTTAATATTAGAAGGGTTTCCTGTGATAGAGCAAAGCATACGCACACAACAGGCGCTGTATTTTACTGTATAAATAAAAGTGCAAATCATGAATAGGTAGCTACGCCGAAAGTTTTCCTACCCCAGAGAACGGTGGTATCGCAAAAAAAGGAAACAGTTTACCAAAAAGTAAAGGAGAATAAGTAAGAAGTACCTACAAAAAGTGTGGATTTGTACGTGACCGTGAGAATGGTGATGTGACGGCTTATCTACATATTTAGAAAGTATAGTGTAAACCTTCTGATTTTGTTGTGGTATGAAAAAGGGGAAATAAAGAAAAAACAAGCCGAGAAACAACCTAAAATCCCTTAAGCCTTTTATTTACGAGTAAAAATAATCACCAATTTACTTTCTTTCATCACGTCATTTTACGCCAAAACCACACAAACTTTTCTTTTTTAAACAAATATTACTTGTTTAGCTGTGCATATGTAAGAAATTAAGAAATGAATGACAAAACTTGATTAGAAGAAAGGTAAAGGTTTTTCGTTTAAATATTTCATTCAAACCATAAATTTGTTTGAGGTAAAATATGAGGAACAACAAGCCCTTTAAATGATTACTTTGCTGTTATTGAAAAGTTGGTTTATAGTTACTTTTTGACAATTAATTTCGTTTTGAAATTGGTTATAATATATTTGTATAATTTATTTGATAACCTGAATTGAATTTCGCCAACATGGAGTTTTTATTTTTCATTGAAAAAAGTTTAGGTTAGGCCCGGTTACCCATTTACAGTGAAATTAATCAATGTTTTGAGTTAGAAATTTATCTTTATTGGTGGTCTTTACCTCTGCGTTGTCGTGTCACACGATAACAATACAATAGTTCCATTCCCCCACAACATTTCGATGATTTGGCTTTAAATATGTTAAGTGGCATTCACACAAAAAGACTGTTGTATGCTACATGTACATTAATCTACAGTGTTGATAACCGAGCAAATATATAAATAGTTGTAGTATAATCATAGCTTCCTTCCGCCAGTTAAACCTTTGTATACTACACGGCAGCTTCATCAAAAAGCATGACCCTTGCTTTTCTGGCATTGCTATTTATATATTTTAAAATGTCAGCAACAAAGATTTATGGCTGCTGTCAAGAAAAAAGCAACACACAAGTTTCGTGAAGAGTTGTATACATGATTAATATTACACATAGGTACATAGCTGAAGCTTTTACAGCTTTTATAAAAAAAAATCGTAGATTATTTGCACAACACATGAAGCTCAAACTTTCTCTCTCATGCACATGACTCGTTTGCTTGCGTTGTTTTTCTAGTTTTCAAAACAGATTTTTTCTTCTTATTTTAATTGGAAAAACTACTCACGGAGTACAGAAACAGCAACAATATTTACATGTATGTTCAACTCAAGTTACAACAGCTCAACAACAAAAAAGGAAAGCGGCTTTCATCACCTTGTTACAATACAACCCCTCATTGCTCATAGTTTTATTATTATATACAGTACTGTACTGCAGCGCGCAAAAATTTATTTTTGTGGGTCTAACGTCACTTAACCAGTGAAAATTAAAGATATTTTTGTGAGAAATTTTCTGTTGATTGCCATTGACAGTTGAATATTTTGTAGACAAACTTTGTGAAAACTAAGCATTAAAAACGTTCAGCAAAGAATGGTAATAAAAGTTCACTCATATGGCGACAGTCAACCAAAAGGTCTAACGTCACTTAACCAGTGAAAATTAAAGATATTTTTGTGAGAAATTTTCTTTTGATTGCCATTGACAGTTGAATATTTTGTAGACAAACTTTGTGAAAACTAAGCATTAAAAACGTTCAGCAAAGAATGGTAATAAAAGTTCACTCATATGGTGACAGTCAACCAAATATGCGCATTTTTAGTTAGACAATAAAATACAGACGTTTTTGCTAAGTTGAGTACAAGCCAATTTTTTCGTAAACGTTGTAACACAACCATTTCTGCTACTATTGTTGTACTATTTTGTTATTAATGGAACTATGGAAACACTTTCATGTGACTGTTTACAAGCTGCCTGGTGATCTGTTCGGTAAGGTGGCAGCGAGTTTGAACAAAAGGTAACAAGTTGTCCTGGAACAACTTGTTTTTCTTATTTTTCTTTTGTTACCAAAACTAGCATCACATAAGCATTATGATGTGTTTTAGACGCAATAAATAGTAAACCGACCACCTAAAGCTACAGCCGCTTACTGTATGCTATGAGGTACTTATTTTTGCTAAAGAAAGTTACTCAATACTTTTGCAACTTTTCCACCTGATATAAAGTCCATATGAAAGTGATAGTAAAGTAATAAATAATAATATCACGCTAGTTTGCTGTTTTACCAGATTTTTTGGATTTGTGTTTTACCAGACGCAGACATACATACATAGGTACTTAAACACTTTTCTTTCTCTCCTTTTCTTTCTATGGCATTTACTTTCACAGTTTGTAGTTATGAAAAGTTCAAGCCGGTTTCACATTCCCTAACATTCCAGCAAAAACAAGGACTGGTCTAAAAAAGTAGTTGAATGAACGAAAAAGTAAACCAAGAGTTTTATTGTTTTTGCAATCCAATACTTTCTCAGTATTTTATTTAGTTGTGTTTGTGTGTATGATATTTAAGCGGAAATGTAATACTACTACAAAACAGGAGAGAAAGTCGAGGAAGCAATATAAAATAGAATTAGAAATTTTATCTGGTGACAGTTTGTCCAACGTTAGTGGTAGACAGCATAAAAACACAAAGTATCCCGGTAAAAAAGTTTTGGAAACGTGGAGCATCTCACTTTTGTTTTCCACCTTTCCTTTAGAGTAAAAGTCCGTATAGAGTGGTAGTAAATAGGTAGCGAACAGGATGTAAACACGCCAAACAATACCGAAGGAAACAAGGAGAAATTTCTCAAAACTTGTGAATAAATAGGTACTTCTAGAGGTACCCTTCCAGAGACAGGAAAAAAATAAAGTTCCTTCTAGGAGATTAAACGCTTGTATTGTGTCCCGACGTGTTTGCCTACCTGCATTCCTAGTTAGTTTTGGCATGTAGAAACATAGCATACATATATACCACGTGTAGAACGCGTATGACGCCGAAGCGGGAATGCGTTGAGAAGAAAACTGCCTTTCTCAAGTGCTTCCATATTATTACCTTTTCTGTAGAAATCGTGCCCATGCTAATATATTACTCAGTGAAGTTTTAAACTGCAATAAATTTTACCTTGTTGTTTGCTGGTTGTATAATATAATATGTGTTCTCTTTAATTTTCTTCCCAAGTTTTCAGTCGAGTGTTCGTTTTTGCACTACTGGAATGTGCACGTCGCATTGTCAGACAAACGTGTGTATGTATTTATAAAACCATATAATAAACGAGCATCATACCGTCATGATATTCAAGGTGTTGTACCACCACTACCCAGTCGAGCAAACAAAAAACAAAAACTCTTTTTCCTTCTATAATTTCCTGCTCCTTTACTCAACTCAAGCCCCACTCGTCAGTCTACAAGTAAGAAAAGGAAAAGTTTTCCAACTTATGTTCTCCTTCAAATACTTTCCCTCTTCGCCATTCTGTTTCCTCAACTCCATCTTTTCCTATCTCATTTCTTGCTCACTTGGGCAACCTTGGTAGTATAAAATAGGGAACTGGTTTATGTCTGATGGCACTCCATTCTCAATGAACAAGAAAATTACAACTTTATACGTGTCATTACATCCAATCTAATCGGTGGTGTAATTATTGTTATATAATATACAAAAGTAAAATAGCGGTGCATATAACAAATAAATTAGATGCTGAGGTATGTTTATGTGTTCAAAATTTTCTCCTGGAAGGAGGAAGGGAGAGACGGGGAAAATGGTAAACACTGGAAACCTCACAATTATAATGATGATGAAATACTAATAATAACCATTTTCTATCACAAAGGCACTTTAACATTTCACGACAGTGTTGAAGCAGCGTGTAGCTCGAAAGTCAAACATATGAGCACGGTATAAAATGAGGCTATAATTTAAGAAATGAGTAAAGTATCGCCCATTACAAGACTAGGTCATTTCACCGCTGTCACTTTCCTATTCCACCTGATACCGGATACCCAAGTTTTTTGTTGGACACCGAAAGTTTTTGAATTATTAAGAAATTACAAGTTGATTGTGCTCCTTAGTAAACAAAAAATATTAACTTGGTGACATGCATGCAAACGAAATCCATTTAAGTTATACACCGTGTCTGCCATAAGGAGGAGAAAATGGCGCGGCGGTGCAGGAAAGAAAACAAGCAAAATGTTTATTATTTTTGACATGATGCCATTATAGCATACGGGTAGGTGTGTATGCAAACTTTGTCTGTACTAGCTGGCTTAAATATACAACATGATATTAACCTAAACTTGCATGTCATTGACTCTCCGACATATATTATGGATGCATTGTTATATAAACCGGAGGCAAGTTTCTTTTTAATCAGAAAATGCATACTATTGCTTTGCTTCCTGACATACTTTTCGGTGTTATGGTGCAATATAAGGCATACGCCGCTCTGTGAGTGTGCGACGATATCACATCATAATTACACGTTCCTTTAGAATTTGAAACCTTCAAGGCTCACCACCTACTGACGAGCTCACATTCCCCGCATGACATATGCAAGAGAAATGGTGGAATGAAGTAATAGTGGTGAATTGAAACTAGGGCAAGTTGAAGCAGCAGGAGAGCTCTTCCCCTCTACCAGAGGGAAATAACAAGGAAGTAATAAAATGTACTGAGAGGTGGTCCTCCTCGTAGTCTCCCTCTCATAGTCCGGGCACTAATGGGTATGTGGACTGAAATAAAAGAGTAGAGAACAAAGTAGCAGTGGTTCAAGTAAGATTCCTGCAGTGACTGGTTTACCATACGTTATTATTATTGCCATTATTATCCCAAGTTTACTCGAGGGAAAGGAAAAGCACAGTGAAAAAAATGGCAAAGACGGCGGTATGGGAAAGCTGTCTGGCTGGCTACACATAGGTAGGTAGGTAAAGATTTTCAACATATGTAATATAATATAACACGTATATGCGTGCACATGCCTATATACCGAACTTGTACATTTCCTCCCATTTGCGATTTCCGTTTGTTCGCCATTGTTTTTCCACACCAAACTACCTAATCCAGAGACGGACTTGATATTGGGAAATTAAAAAGGGACGACAAGACAAGGAATCATGCAATTTTGTACGTGAGTTATTGTTTGTGTGTTGTCGGTATTTATAGGGTATGTTAAAAGCTTAAACTTCCTGGAGATCCACATAAGCTCTTGCGTTTTTTATGCAGACAAGTACCAAACCAATGTCTCGGTTATATGGATGACGTATATATCTTGGAAACGCCTGTATTTATGTATCTACAGTGCATAATGTATGTTTTCTTTATTGTGATTACATGACCTCAAGTCAGTGGGAGGGGGAGAAATGATGATACATGGTGACTTACAAGAAGAAGAATCACGCAGGTTAACCACCACCTCCCAGCCACAATTTTCGCCTCTTACCATTAACCCCATAAATTTTTCAAACTTTAGCCACACACACAATATATACATATATATATACATATATACAAGCGCATTGGGACGACTACCTTCTTCAGCGCACTTACAACTACAAGAAGTCCATGACTTCTCAGATATTTAATATGAAAAGCCAAGGAAAACAAAGCTTTTTGCACTATCAGCTGCCACACAGCTCTCCTTCTTTCTCTTTCTCATCCTTTCTTCGTACTTGTTTTTAGATTCTTCTCCTTTCTTTACGGCTACTCCTCCTCCACCCATTGTGTCAGAAGAGGAAGGTACATGTGTTTTACATCAGGCCACGAATAGAAGTGAAGAAAGGGAAGAGGGAGAGCAGGAGTGCATGAATAAAAGAGAGAAAGTGAAGAAACGCTTGGTGCCGTTACAAAGAATACCGGAGAAAATAGACAGGAAAACAATGTAGATGGAATATGCATGTTAGTTACAGAAAACATATATTACATTTCTACTCTTTGCTTCTTTGTCTCTTTTATCATATCCACCACGTCATCACGATCATCATCGAGAGCAGTTACATAGTAGCAGTTTTGGAGCCGTAAATAGTAGTGGTGTGATGTTGAGGGCAGGCATACAAATATGCGCAATGAAATGGGAACAATAGAATTAGTTTTAGGCCCTAATTTAACAACTTTGTGGCCACATAAATTTTCAGCCTGGTTTTCTTTCTGATACAAATGGGGAACGTGTTTGAGTTATTATGTTTGGAGAATATTGAGAATATATGCAGTCGCATGGTTTGGGTTATGTGAGCAAATCGACCTCATCACACCAATAATTCTGCAGAAAGTTATTGCATGTGTTGTTGTTGGCAAAGAACCGATATGAAATTTTACTAGTTGACTACTACACCATTTAAAAAATTGCTTTTTGTTAAGAAAATTGGGGAAAGCATAGTAAGTTTCAGATTGGTATTTTCTCTATTTGTAAGGGAACGCTTACTTTATTCTGGCCATTTTGTGAAAGAAACGACATGGCAAAAAGTTTGTTATTGCATTGTAAGTAGTTTCTTGCAGCTATTTTAGCACTAGAAATAGTAGCATGATTGAAAATGGAATGTTTGGAGCACACAAACAAACAGTACATAATTTTCTACAGTATACAAATGGGATTAGAAGACAAAATGCAAAAATATAAGGTACAAATAGTTGTGCATTGGTGTTTGATGCAGTTGGACTATTTTCGTTAATAAGTCAATCGCGGTCATAAATTAAAGAAAATGAGTTCATAAAGTTATTAAATTGGTTTTGTTGCAAATAGTTGACAAAACAAAAGAAAAGAGTAAAAGAGGTCACACTAATCCACGTTCTATTTTACTATTCAAAGTTTGATTTAAATCAGAATGAAATCCCTAGGAATATCGGATTTTCCCTCAATTTTCACTATTTATGATGGGTTTTCTTGAGGATAAAAAAAACTTAGCAAAAGCAAGAAAGTCGTGAGTTGGCGAAAATTAATTGCATATACATTATAATATATTGTTTCTTCCCACATACAACATAAGTATGAAAACAAAAAAACCTGAAACAATGTTTTTTCTCGCTTTTACGAGATATAAGCTGGAAATGTAATTTGGTGTTAGTCGGTTAGTAAGGTGAGTTTCAACCAAAAAACAACTTTTACTCCTGTCACGGAAACTTTTCGAGTTTTTCATGACATTTTAACAAGCTCGTTAATAATAAGAGTAGTTCGCTCTGCAAACGTGACTATTGCTGTTCTACGCGAGCTCGCTAAAACCACGTACGACGCACCGGCGTACTACTTCAAAGTCGTGGAGACTTTTCAATACTGATCGTGCCTAATGATGAAACGAAAGGCATTTACTGAAAACTCGAGGATGAAATATGTACCCCATTAACGCGTAAGTTGGCAACCTTGAAAATTTCAAGGCTGGATAAATATGGTTTAAGTATTTCCTGCTAAAAATGCTTTAAAAATACGACAGGGGGAAAGTCAGCTTACTTTTTCATACGATGATCATATCTCTTTTCATCAAGAATTCTATACAACTCCATTGCTTGATTAGGTACCTGTACACTTCCTTTTTCTATCACACGCAGCATAAACTAGACCAATGACGGGTTTATTTCGATAATGATCAAGTTAAACGATCACTCAAGTGTGCTAAATTCTAGGCATGTTCCATATTTTCCACTACTTTACTTACAAAATGACTGTCAGACCAATGATTTTCAAGGAAATACGCTGAATAAAAATCGTATTAACTGCCAAGAACATAAAAATATCCATAATTCCACTTTCTAGAGTTAATGCTTGGAGCTTGTTAATTTCTGAGCCCCCGCACAAAAAAATGAATACGGCAATCAAATGGTTTTTTATTGTTTCATTTGCTAGTATATATGCCGGACACTTGCTGCTTTGTCTCAAGTAATACAAGGTCGTTTTCAATATTGTGCAAAAATATACTTAAATAAAAACGGTAATAAACTTTACGATTACTTTTTTACAAGGCTGGAGTAACTTGCAGTAAAAATACCGAGAAATAATAGCAAGTATTTTTTCATTCCAGAAATAGCCGCTAAGTAAATAAAACGTGATAGAGCAATTTTAATATTGGCAATTGATGGTAATCGTATTACTTTTTTATTTAGTATACAACATGTAGCTACTATTTTAGCCTGTTCTTAAGTGTCTTTTAACGAGCTTTTTCTGGTACCACAAATTACATTTCACCTAAAGTACAGGAAAATCGCAATAGGTTCAAACTACCACGTGCATGAAACGTACATAAAAAAGTCAAACCCCCAACGTACCTTTATAATTTATAAGGTTTTTTATTTATTTATTCCCATTTTCCTTCGTTTTGCTCTTATCAAACTCTCAATAATATTGATCCTTAAACCTTTTTATGTTTTTCGTCGAGTGCGAGCCAATATAAAAATCCCGATCCCAACCACAGATTTAAGGTACGCTAATAAAAACAGCACTACCACCGTGATTTTTATATTAGCCATTCTCTCCAACAATAAAAGTAGTTAGTATTTCCACACAGGCGGGTAATCAGTTTTTGGAGCAAGTAGTAAAACACGTCGCAAATAACAAGTAAAGTGGCCCAAAACGCATCACGAAAAAGCCATAAAGTACTTCGCCCGACCTTGGATAGTGAAACACGTATAGAGAAAAACTTTCAATCAACTTCTGAATACTCAAATTATCTGTTATCTTTCTTTTCATCACGAAGACGCACGAGTCGTAACCACAGGTTCTAATTTTAAGGAAAAATGCGAAAATTAGATGGATGTTTTCTCTTCTTATGTGTAAGAAAAGCGCCTTTGATGTGACTAAATGACAAATCTGAAAATGGGAGCGAACTAAAATACACACTTACTATTTGTGAGTGAGCGATAGTGAACATTTTGTGAAGTGACTTCAAGGTAAAGCTTGTATTATGACTTAAAAATACGATTATAATTGTGGTAGGGAGACAGGGATTTTGTATTTACGATGAAAAAAATCTTTGTAAACGACGCATTTCTTTTAGAGTGAAAATCCTTTCGATTTCCGCAGAAGCACACACACAAGTAGCATGTGTACGAAATAGACAGTTCAATGACTTCACTCTCCTTTCAAACCGTCCGATAGACCTGTCGTGCCTTTCTAAAACAGGAAAAGAAACCGGAGAAAGGCATCAGGTTATTTGACGCGCGCCGCTTGCTTGTATGTCTCATTCCTTTTTATTTGCAAAAAGTCCTTAACTTTTAATACATCGAGAAAGGTGACAACAATGTACACAAGTTAAGAGGACTTACCATAAATACAGAATGTACAGCTATAGCAAATAGCACACATAAAGCCACTGAATTGAATGGAGAATTACGAACAGTACGAAAAAGATAAAGCATTATAGTAGATGAATACACAGAAACGCACATGTTGTACATTATGTGTGAAACGGAACACGGTATAAGCACACTAAAGTAGAGGAACGCAGAACGTGTCTTTCATCAAAGGACCCGATCATCTTACAAATTTTATCCCTTCTTAATTCCTTCGTGGCAGATTACGTGGTGCCTTCTTTTGTGATGATGGAGGAGAGAGAAAAATTTCCACATAGTCAACCCATTTAATCCTGTCTTTCATCTTTTTGTAGTGAATGTCCTTGTCACTGATACTACAAAATAATGAAGTCTATTATACAGTTCAGAAAAGGATACTAAACAAAAGCATTGCAAGTTTTGACATGAGGCTAACTTTCCCCTTGATGTTACTTTACCTTTTTATGCCTGTTTTTGTAAAAAGAATCCTTACAAGAACTTGAATTCCTCATATATTGAACAACTGGTGAAAGGTCTTGACGTTTGTGCTCGTTGCAAATTTACGTACAGCAGACAAGATTGGCAATTATTTGTTAATTTTCCCAACAAAGAAAATTGTGTCCTTGCTGCTCGTACACTACACAGACTTCTGTTTCCCTTGCTGTAGTACATCACTAGTGACAGTTTTAACTCAATTTTTTATTTAAAATATAATTTTGACAACGCTGTCAGTGAATAACAATCACACTCATAACAGTTATTGTAACGCAGCGTCAATCTGCCATAATCGCCATTGTTGTTTCAGCACAATATTCCCTCCCAGCAAAAATAAGAACAATGCCAATGATGACTTCCGTGCCCATTCAGTTTTAAAAGAGAGGAAAATAAAATGTTCCAACGCATCTAGCCAAAAGGGAAAGAGTTGTACGAGGTTGTAGAGGCGTCTCACAACACAACCAGTAAAATGTATATCTTAACGCATTACAAAAACGACTCTGGAAAGCAATAACTCTCCAGTTGACATACATTCATGCATGCTTGAAATTCCCAATTGAACTAAACTACCCATACACTGTTGTTGGTCACGAACTACTAGCAAGGGTATAATTTCCTTGAAACAAAACCATAAATAAATGTATTTTGCTGCAATGTTCAAAACGTGTTGTTCTTTCATACGTACAACCACGCTCTTGGTCTCGCCATGTGTGTGTGTCTGTCTACCATAAAGAGTTGCTTTGGCACAAAAAAAGAATATTATACTACACACAACATAATAAACGCAAAAAAGAGGAAGATTGTGTTTCTCTTTTCCCTTTCTTGCCATTCTCTCTCCTTTCGACCAGGAAAAAAGAAAATCATTATAGTCACCAACCAACGTATACATACAACGTTTGTACCTAGGTTATTTTGTACTCCTTTTCTTGTTGTTAGTTCCACTGGCGAGACTGGCGATATCATGTTTTAAGTGAAGATATATAAGGTTACCCCTGAGAATGGATTGAAGAAAACAAGTTGAAAGAGAAGTTGACTTGTCTTAGCACATCGAGTTGGGGTAAAGAGAACGTAGGAGAAAAATGGGATGAGTGGAATGAACGCAAAGATATATGAAAGGAATGAAACATGCTATTTTTATATGACTGATCAGCTCAACTATTTTACATGAACTATACTGCACACAACGATGTATTTATATATATGAGAAGCTTTATACTCAGAACTCGATGCCATGTATAGCTATAGTTAGCATTTATTTTTACCATTTCAAGAAAAGAGTGCGACGGAAATTGAACCTGGAATTGGTTTAGTTGTTGCAAATAAATGGTAAAGAAGGAGGAGACTATCGGATCTCCCTACTTTCATTTTCTGATGTGAGCTTTGCTCTTTTCCCTCCAAAAACATATTCTGGTTGTGAAAGACACTAGACACGCATTTTCATGCATACATATTTATGGGCAGCGAGAGATGATTTTTTGTCTTTTCTTTTTTTCTCAGGCTCAACTACGCTACTTTCTTGTGTATTGTACTTTTTTCATCTAACTCCTTTTTATAATTTCAAATGGCAAACGTCGCACGGACCTGCTAGAGTGAAACGAGTGAAACGGATACATGCACTTGACTACTGGTAAAAGTAACGGCTGTTTTTGACTGACTTGAATTGTTGCTGCTACATTGCCGTTACATATAGCGCAGCGATAATAGGGTGACGCTGGAAGAAAACGCGAAAGAATGTGAGAAGCTCTTTTTCGACGGCGCATTCATTGTAGGCGTAGGAGTAGTAGACTAATAATTGTATGAACACTGGCAGCTTCCGCATTAGTTGCTATACATTATTACTTTTCACTGGTAAATACGTAGTTTTAGCCTAGTACAATATCAACATCCACATCAAAATGTAGGGTAGCTCGGTCTAAATAGGTGAAACTAGTAATTTAAGACGCTTAATAGTCGCCACCACTTTTTTCTGTAAACAGACACAAACAGGCAGCGTAATATGTAGAAAGGAAAAAGTAAAAATGCAATTTGGCTGCATTAAAGTACAGCAATGTATAAACCTTTTTTTTGGGAATAAATGCATGTCTTTAGGTTATCCCTAAATTTTTCTAACCCAACATTTAGAAAGAAAACTTGAGACGGCCAGACGGACGAGAACATAGAAAAAATGCTACTAATAGCCGTTAATTTCATTTTGAATAAAAACGTGAAATTGGCTGTTTTTTAAAAGTGATATACTACTTTCTATGGTG
>JAHZNB010001117.1:0-14221 GCA_027744295.1 Callyntrura guangdongensis
GGAGCAAAAAGCCGCTGGAGCAAATGAGATTGGGAGGAAAAGGCCGCATGAGCAAACATGCTTGGGGAGGGAATGGCCACAGGAGCAACCATGTTCGGGAGCGATTAGACCCTTGGGAGCGATTGTGTTCCGGAGGGAAAAGCCTAGAACCATAATTCCTTCTTAGGTAAATTTAAATTGAAATATTCACAAATTAAATTATTTAAATCCATATTTCCATTTATATTACAAATGCTTTCTATGCATTAAAATATTATAGAATACACATTTCTAGTGATGTTTTCTCGCCCATAATTCAAAACGGGAAGTCTAGCTATTTAATGGAATGTTTACTCAATAAACGGAATTTTGCTTCAGGAAACGTCTATTTTTTTTACAAAATACGACGAACGCGCTTTTTGACAGGTGTCCGAAAACTATGGTCAACTACAAGACTCTCCAATTGGCGCAAAATTAATTATTCACCCCCATGTTAAGCAAAGTGATGACGCATGTCCACCCATGTAGATCTTTCCCGGGAGGATTTGACATGCGCTTACATCAAAGCAGGCAAATATAAAGGAGAACTGTTGAATAAAGTAATGAATCATCTGGAGCAAGGGATCGTTAATCCGGCGTGAGAGCACAATGAAGGTGTTTTTGGAGCATGTTTTCTGCTACCAAAACATGTAAGGAGTAATGTACTGTACTGAAAAATAAAGTAATGAATCACCTGAAGAAAGGGATCGTACTTAATCCGACGTGAGAGCACAATGAAGGTGTTTTTGGAGCATGTTTTCTGCTACCAAAACATGTAAGGAGTAATGTACTGTACTGAAAAAATGTTAGGTTATTTAATGTTGTTATTTTATCTATATTGTATATTATATTTTGTTTTAATGGCATGTTTATAAATAGCAGTTTCTGCTAAAGGGTTGTATTATGTGTGTATGTAATAGTTCTATTTTACTTTGAATGTATTTACACGTTGATAAAAACATGGTTTAATAATATAATTGAACAAGCACAAGCACTATCACTGATTTGAAGTGATAGTTAATACACAATGTGGTTGTCGTATTACCGTCCGTGTACAGTTGTTCTCATTTATTTTTAAGGTTCTTACATATTAATTCAATGTTTGTAACATTTCAACGCCAAACACAATAAATACCGTATAAAGTTTTTGGATGATAGGACGCGTTCCCCCTGTTTGCTACTGATGTTTTTATTATTTATTTGTTTGTTGATCCGCACACTTCCATGTCTACCAACAGTACCATAGCATAAGAACTATAGCTCAGATGGGGTACACGCAAATACATATATTGGTATAACAATTAGGCAGGTTCAAGGTCAGTAAATTATTAGTGGGCTTAGCTACCAGCAGGGTCAGAGTTCATATATACGGTATGTACATATACTGTAAGTTTGTGCGATATGAAAAGATTAAGGAGCAATTTCCAGACAATTCATTCCTAACGGACTTTTTTCACTCTAACGCCTGTCTCCCCTAGTGGTTCAAAACATCAATTTTTCCCAGTGTCGAAAGAGTAAAATGTTCATCTTTTTACTCATAAATCAGTATTGCCGTACTCCAATATATATTTTTAAAATGTCGGCAAAAACTTGAACCGAAACGTCCGGATCGTTTGGAAACAGCCATAAAATGAGTAATGTTCTATTTTATTTTTTATGAGTATGCAAATTAATTACATAGTAAAAAACTTGAATGCTTTCATAATTACCAAGACGCAAAGTTTGCAATTTGGAAAGGAAAATTTCTTACAAACTTTTCACTCGGGGTAACACGTAATTGTGTACATTATAGGATAGTTTAGAAACCTGTGTGCATTAAAATTATTGAGATAAATCTTGGTATCAAAAGTGGATGGTTTTTTGGTAAACATTTTGTTTTATTCTTAGACAGCATTCCAGGTAACTATGGATGTTGTGTACGTCAATGTGTTATATGTATGTGTTAGTGATGCACAATGCAGTTTGTGTTGTGGGTAAGCAATACCCGCTTGGCATATTTTTTCATGTTTTACAAAATACCAGTGGTCTATATAATGCGTCAGTCGAAAAAAATCAATAAAGTCATATGTTAAAAGCGTGAAAGGAGACGCTGAATGCTACAGCAACATACTTTGCAAAAGAGCTGAGCTGATCCCAAGCTATAGCAGTTTCATTTGGACAAGAACTTGGTCACTTCTTCCAAGTGGTTACTCAAGCCTGACATACGAAGCAAACCTTACCGTATGCAAAGATCAAAATGAAGCCTGTGTCAATCACTTCTAGAAAAAATGCATAGTACGGATACTCAAGTTGTATCCAACTACTTACTCCAAGTGGTAGTATTCCAAGTACAACGTGAAATTTGACATAATAATATACTGCATACATTATACCAACTACTACAGGGATAATTTTGCTTCGTAACTGCTACTTTGCACAATGACTTTTCTCTCCTTTAAACCCAAAGAATAACTAGCACGAGTAGTAGATATAGAGCCATGAAATATGTAATCCTTGACGCAATACAGGAAATTATTTGCAGATATTCAAATCGAGTTCACTTTCACGTCCATAAAATTCGTCCAAAACTACTTGCATTTTAGTGGTGTAACATACAGGGCTTCATAGGCCGCTGGTGGCCGGAAGAAAGGCTCGTTACTCCCGCCACTCTGGTAAGTTGTCCCAATTCCTGTAGCCGTTTAGCCATGTGGCCAGATTGCCACAAACGAGTTTCTGGCCTGTGGCAAGGGTAGGTATTGCCATAATATGAAAAAGGATCAATAAATATTTACCGACTTCAACCCGTCAGCAGCATATTGTGTAGCCCTTCAAATTTTGATTTCCTTTCGTTTTGTACAATGTGACAAAACATTCTATTCTGGCTACCCATCAATGATAGCATGCACTTTGTGTTGCAGTAAGTTTTTCTTGGCACTCAGGCAGGTAATAATAATAAGTATAACTATTAGGGAATATGACATGATGTAATTATCATTCATTTGCTTCCGTATTGATGAAAATACTAGTTGTTGATGGTGAGCAGTGACTTGGAAATGATAATACAAAGTGAAACTTATGTTATCGTCATTATTGATACAGCGATGACCGGGTGAGCGAATGCGTGCTTGATAGTATTTTGTTTCGTGCGACGTGATTAGTGATTAAACTGGCGGTAAAAGCAAACATTTAATTTTATACCTTCCCTCGAAGTAAAACGAACCACAGTGACTCATTCGAGTAATTTCCGTGTCAACGTTTAGTGTTCCACTGTCCAAGGCACATCCTCTGACAGTTATCGTTCCCCCTTCATCTACACGTACAATCACAATTAGATCAAACACAAAAATAATTATAATCACAACAGCACGGGTAATTAACCGCTGTGTCCCTTGTGTTGCACGTGATGAGGCTAAAAACAAATTCCCGAGTATACCTCGCTGCAGCGTAGCGATTCTTTGCCCTCTCGTTTTCTGTAAATCCCATTTCCATATTCCTTCAATTTCCTTACTCTATTCGAATTTTGCAGAGCCGAATTTTAAAAAAAATTCTTCAATTCATCTCCATAAAATTCTCCTTACTTAAAAAGTTCAAAGTAGTTTAGTTTCGTGTCTTGAAAGGTTGTCATTTCCTCCTTATTTGCCCATAGTTAAGAAAAAGCTCTAGATGTACCATTTTTTGTCAAATTGTCTTCACGCTTACTTTTCTCCTCGATTCCAACAAACTTTCAACTATACATTCTTCAATTACTTCAGTTTCATTTCCACTTCCGTGGTTAGCATTCACTCGAAGACATTCGATTTCTCCAATTTTACTTCAATTTCGATTTCCTCGTGAACTGTTTTTCTTTTTACTTGAAACGTTGTTTAATTTCCTGACTATTTCACGACAAAATAATGGTAAACATTGTTTCTTCGTTTTCCTTTAATTTCCCGTGAATTCATCTACATTTTTCCCTAAATCTTACGTTCATTTTTTTGTAAATGTTTGTAGAAACGTGGAGGAATTTTTTTAGAAAATACTTGCCATTTTTCAAACATCCCGTGCAACGCAACGACATAGGCAATTTTAATGTTACTTGTCCCAAATGCCACAGTATCAGGTAAAATACAAGAACTATTCTAAAACGCAACAGACATATGACGCGTTTTAATAGATATACATCAAAAAGGAGCGGTGATTGGCGAAATGGCGACTCGGAATATATGTTGTTGTAGGCGGAATTGATATATTGTATAAACAACGTGAGGATAAAGTCAATATTTCGTAGCGACTTCCTCATGACGTGCTTTGGTAAAAATGGGGTGAATGGATACGTTAACTTTTAGATCACCGTGTTGCTTGTACTCATATTTGTATATCCCAGAATCTATATTTTGGCTCACATGGAGCTAATTTAAAATCAATGTTTTTTTTACATTAATGGTCATTTCAGTCATTAACATTTTGCCAATCTGTGACAAGATTACAGAATTTACGATAGAATTATATGTTAGAAAGTGTACGCGTTTACAGTTTTCACAGGTCTTCGTATATACTTTAAGTAACCATTAACCACACCATTAAAAAACGTTAAAAATTCAAATTTCAGATTTAAATTTTTTAAAATACTGGGCTTCAAATGTTAAAAACAATACAAAATTACCCCATGCACAAATCATACCTATTTAGCAGCGAACGGCAACGAGTGGACAAGATAAAACTCATGACTTAACTAAAAATGAGTAATTATGTACTTGCGAAAGGGGAAAAAGTTATGGCTACCAAAATTTCATATTTTAACGAAGTGATATACTTATGTAAGTAGAAGTAGTATTATAGTACGGCAATCAGTAATTATTAGAGATTGAATCCCTAGGATTTTGCATTATTATTTTATATAGTTTTCTGATTACTCTGAGATTTCGTATGTGAACGTATCACTTAAAAAGAAACATTTTGAACCACAATCACAGTTACATAATTTGACAAAAGGTTGCGCATATTTTACGCATCTATAAAAAATACTGGATGAAGGTATGTTTTTAACTGTGCGCATCTAAATTTAGTTTTGACAACACTCTTTGGTATAGGAGCACGATAAGCAGCACTTTGCAGTTAACGTTTCAATTTTAGACACATTATAATAATTCATAGAAAATCGTCGTTATTATTGTTGATTGCTGAGTTTTAGTCTAAGACTGAAGATATTTAGAGAATTATAAGAATTTATCTTTAGCAGAAAAATTGACACGGTCACGTGACCTAGTTTTTAAATTTTAAACTTAAATTGTACAAAAAGTGGCATGTTTTAACTGCATGTTTGGCTGCATATTTTGTCAAGTTTGGTTGCATGAAACAGCGTTTATTTAACTGTATACTTTTCCAGATTTCTGAGTGCTGCAGTACGTAAATGAATTAATCTGCTGATAGTCATCACGACAAGCTTACTATTAATCTGAGCTATCAGTCATAGCCACCGATCCGACAAAAAAAAACAGATTTTCAAAATTCCATCTCATTTAAGAGTTTTCGTGCCTTGATTTAATAATTAGCTTCGGATTTGATATACTTTATGACAACATCTTAATAATGAGATCTCAGACTGGGAGTGACGGTAACTCAACCTCGTCACTTTGTGAACGTTCAGTGTATTTTACTACACAAATCCAGCTGAAAGGCAAGATTTTTCCAAACTTAGCAAAGAAAGGCTGTCCGGATTTAGATTTTTTATGATTATTTAAAAATCCAATATTTATGGAATAGTACGGATTAACGGGTTTAGACTAGAAAACTTCTAAACTCAATTATTTGCTCTGTAAATTCTAGCCCAATTAAATATTGGCTATCTTGCATCTTGATTATGCTTATATTTTATCTTATCCTTTATCCGACAAATTATTAGATAGCAGACTATAATTTATTTATAGCTTTTTTGTTGACACTAATGGTTCTCGACGGAAACATTTAGTTTTATTTGACGCTGGGAGAACAAGGGCATATGTCGGCAATAAAAGTCGGCCCAATTTAGATGTTTTAAGCAATAGCATTCCCCCCTCTCTCTCTGTCATCTTTCATTTAATGAGTAAACAATAGACTGCGGTTTGCGGCAAACTGAACACTGCAAAACAATTTACATTTCTCTGGAGCTTGTCGACAAGGATGTAGAATGAACAAGATTTGACTTATGCAGGATAGAATTGAATTGGTAGATATACATACACAGTACACGTCAAGGCAAACATATACACACACATAATATCATTAATTTTTGTACATATGCACTAATATATTATTTTGTTGAATTAAGAAAGTAAATAGAGAGAGATACGTACAGAATTTACAAAATGAAGAGAAAAAAATCATATTACATTGAACTCACTATCAGCAGAGTGGCCACCTTGCCATTTTTCGGCCACGTGCCACGCATACGACTCTTTGATTTTGTGGTAGTAATTCGAACACAGCTACTTCAACTCGACTACGCAGATAGCAGATTAGCCCCATCAGATAGGTATATTACAAAAAATTGAATAGTGGGCTTGTTATCTTTTCACCAATGGATGTGGGTACAAAAATGTGCTTCAGTAGGTAATGCGTAACTCGTTTGATCTGGAGTATTAAAGAGAAAATCGGTATCCTTGAAACTTACCATTTGGGATTGCTTCCGTTTAAACTCACACATTTGAAACAGTCGATACCAGCAGTACCTAAGGGGGCCATAAACATCGTTAGTGTTAGTTAGCTTCATTTGATTTAACAACCGCCTTGGCTAAAATGAATTCATGTAATTATGCTGAATAGTGTGTTTTAATTGTTTATGCTAATACTATATACGACTTTCTTTCCGTAAGTGGCACTGGACCAATTCTACTCTGAAAGTAAACTTATTGAATACTACCCACCTACACAAATTTTTACATAAACGTTATCAAAAGTTCCGTTTTTATATCGAAATTGAAAATGAAGTTTGTTCGTCCTAGACAATTCAAAGAAACTAATAAATAGTGATACAGTTATTTATAGAAAATATTATACTAACTAATTAGTTAAAAAGATATATCAATTTTGGTAACGTTATGCATAACATAATTTTTGTTTAATTGACAATGTTTTATTCAATATCGTCGTGTTTTTCTTGTTTGTTATCAAACATTCAAATACCTATAAACTATATTTTAAATTTAAAAGTCAGAGTGACTTGTAAAAAATACCGTCGTGTTTTTCTTGTTTGTTATCAAACATTCAAATACCTATAAACTATATTTTAAATTTAAAAGTCAGAGTGACTTGTAAAATGCCAAGTTCACTAATTGTTTAAACCTTTTGCCAAGACGGATCCATTTGAGGCGCCAACGTATCTCATCAAAAAATCAGTGATGATTACCAAAAATCGGTACATACTCCGTAATTTATTTTAAATGTACGACCTGAAACGTGATAAACGATTGCTTACCAGGGATACTAGATGCTGCAAGAATTGTTACGAAATAACAGATAATTAGGACGGTAAAATTTTTGTAGTAGTGCAGAGTGAAGAAAGAAGGCCATGAGATGTGTAGTAAAATGTGGTTTCTTGGAGAATGGTTTTCGGAGCCGCAAAGGTAGCAACGTTCCACCGGGAAATGTGTCCGACTTGTGGACGCTAAATCGTGGCAGCGAAGACGCTCCTGCATATTGTCACTTTTCGTCAATTCACTCATTCCAGAGGCACATTATAAGGCATCATTGTATATTACGATGTATGCACGTGTATATCCGTAAACAGTACAGTACAGTATGGAAGCTGTTACAAGATCTTCGTGTGTGGCTAATAAACAGTCCCCGTCAGATGCAGAGATGTAACTTGCTAAGAACGAATACTCCAGGTAATGCTACAAAGTTTTGGGATATCATCAGGCTGTGCTTTTCCTACACTCTCTTCCGAATTCCGCAGCAGCACCTGTTCAGAAAAGTAATGACAAATCAATATTTACGTAGTCGCAAGCTATATAGCGCGTTATAAGTCTAAATTGGGTTTGCAAATTGGACAAGTGTTGTGTATATACATCATCTGTTATTTGTCATATTACCTGAATGTACCCCAAATTCTACTTTATGCCCTAAGCTTATTTTGCCGCACGTTCAAAATCACACAGGCAATTTCACCAGCCAGTGGGAGACTACAAGGGGGAAATAGAATAATAAAAGTAAGAAAAGCAGAACTCCAGACATACCATTTCCGATTGTACGAATAAAACACAATATAATTTGTTAATTAGAAAGTTAAACACGCTAAATAAAAAAAGTATTGTTTCCAAATTTTTAAAAATTGGATATTGTGGTATGTTGTATCGACCGATCTGTTAATCTGTTTTTTAGTTGAATGAATCTATGCATATATTGACTAACGATTGGCGGCTTTTGTTTTCAGTTCATGCAAAAAATATACAGGCCTGCGAGCGGGCAAGGACAGCTGCTTTCAATTATTAGAGCAAGGGATGACAGTACTGCGGGCGACGACAAAGGCGTATGGATATTTTCAAGAGTAAATCGCGGGGTACAGCAATATCATGTACAATATATGAATGATGATTATTGATTAATATAGAGACTCGATAAACTATAAATAAGCAAATTGAAAGTCCCAGAAATTCATAGAATAGAGATCTAGACGTAATCAGTTGTACTGAATGGCCTTACTGGTAGTACTATCTGGATATTTTTTGAATTTGTCTAGACTTGATACATTTTTGCAAGTATAAATATAAAATATACATAGCTTAGAAGCGTAATAATGATATCGTCACAACACAACGACATGCGGTTAGATTTTACAATTAGCCATATACTGAGATTAAGTAACTCTATTTTCCGTCAATAGAGTCGACATAGGTCCTTCCTTATCAAGCTGAGCTCTATTGATGTTCATATAATTTTATGGAACACTGTTACCATTGCCGTTAAGTTTTGTGCCGTTTTTTTACATCTACGTACTAACTAGTATCTAACACCTGTTTTTTCTTAGCCAAGAACTAGTTTGCTTGAGTACATTTTATTATAATTGTCACGGTTGTCATTCTTTTGTCAGTTTTATTAACTTTCGTAAAGCGTACGCTAGAAAGTTACTGCGAATACTGCGATTGTAATCATGTCTGTCTGTCTGTCGGTCTGTCTGTAAACACTATTTTTGTTCTACTTGACATAATCGAACCAAATTTGGTACACGGGTATACCTTAGGTCAACATCTCTCTTGGTATTGAATTTCAACCCCAGATGTCACTTCTGACCGGATATATGGGGGTCACCAGGTCACATGCATTTACATTTGACATGTTCACTTGTACACCACAGATACTGAGACACGCGTCCATAAAAGTACGAGTTTATGGGGCATCATGAGAAAGCATGCATGTACATTATTTACGAAAGTTACTTTTATATGAGTTTTACACTCTTCTCGTTCATTGTTATTGCATTGAACGCCTAATTAATTACACAGTCGCAAACGAACTATAAATAAGCACAAGTAGCTTTTTAATGGCTCGTTCGGAATGCATTGATTTTATAATTACTTATTGACATCGTCTTGTATATTTCCAAATGCATCCAAAAAATTCAGCATTGTACGAGAATAATTTCTGGAAAAGAGCATTTGATATCGTTGCCACATTGTAGAGTTAATGCACCAATGTGTGTAACAAAAACTTGTATGCAAAAAATCCTTTGATGTTTTATAGACTAAGGATATATATGAGGAAATATCCAGGCTGTAATCCTTTCAAAGTTAAATTCGCCACCAAAATATGGGTTTAATATTTTGACANTTTGATGTTTTATAGACTAAGGATATATATGAGGAAATATCCAGGCTGTAATCCTTTCAAAGTTAAATTCGCCACCAAAATATGGGTTTAATATTTTGACATTTGTGGTGAATTCTGTGGTGTATGCTGATTTTTATTTTCTTCTGTTGGCTTACGTAAATGTAGTTCGCCCAGACCTATTAGTTTGAAGGTTGGTTGCTAGATTCGGCTTGTTTGAAACCCGTCAACCTGTACAATTTAGGCTACTTTAAACAGAACATATTTTATTTTTGGCCAGTGTAAGTTCGATATGAACATTTTAACATATGAAACACTGCACCTCGTTGCTCTGCAATAGATACTGCTACACCGTGACAAGTTTTCTTCGCTTCAATACGTCAAAACACAAAAATACGTCAATGACTACCACTTCCACAGATACATTCATAAATTGTGTTGTTACTTGTAATTTTGTAGCACTACTAATTTGTAAATTAGGATCTTCAGCATTTACTCCGGCTTTATTGGCGTGTCGACATATTAACGTCTTACTATGCTATTAAACCGTTTGGAAGAACAAGAACATAGTACGTTACACGTAACTACGTTTACATTTTGTTGATAAAACCGTTGTTCGTATGCAGTACATATGCACCAATTGTTTATAGCGTTTCTCATCACTCCGAAGTGGGTCTTGTATGAAAGACACTGCTGCGTGCTGTGTAGACGATATACTTGAGAACTAGAATATCATAAATTTTCTAATAACGCTCGTCTCTTATAAAGTCCGGGTAAAACTAAATTTCCCTAATTTTAACCCGGTCTCTAAAATACACTCTTGGGTCAAAATTCATCCTTTGTATATTTCACAACGCATAGGTTCTACAGCTATTGGAGAAGTATTTGTGTGCTACAAATGATGACTTCAAATATTTTTCTGTAAATGCTTAAATTTTCGTCAGCTCTGTCATTCAACATATTATGTATATCCGTCCGCCACAGACCGTGTATAACGGTTTGACAGTAACACCCTACGATTTCTTTTATCGTAATTCCATAGTACGCGTTGAGTACCCGGATTAATTATTAAATGAGTCAAGTGCAAAGTCGCCCCAGATGAATATTTAAGTTGAAAACCTTTTCTTCGATATTATTTCTTTGGTATGAATAATTAAATCACCACAGGATTAAGCAAAGAAATCATGTGGCTGTTATAACCGTTGCATGATACCTGTTACGGTTACTGACGAAAACAGCAATTTAACGAATTTTTAATATTTATTGTTTATTTATTGCAGTTCATGACAGTGTCCTTCAGTAAAACAGAAGGTGTTTCGTTCCCGGTCACGATTTCCTGTCCTTTCCAATTTATTAAAAAAATTTGTACTTTCCAGAAGATGATTAAGGTCAGTGCTCATGCAACAAAGGTTTAATTTGTGAAATAGTTTAAACGTTTTCATAAAGCTTGAAGGAACTTCTATATATCAGACAGTAATAATGAAAATCTGTAGCTTTCCAACAACTTCCATCCAGACTATAAATTGTTAATTTTCACATATATGTATAATCAAAAATGATAATTGGTTTGCAAAAATTAAACCCTATATGTACCTTTGTTGTGCTAGTGGTAAGTACTGACAGCTCAGCTCCGTCGTGCGTGTATTATGCTGAAGCTTTGCCTGAGACTACTCGTCTCGGACGAGACCTATAAGTGTGGAAGGAGTACGGAGTATGTCGGTTAGTCGGGAACCATGTCACTAGCCGGTGAGCCGGACAATAATATTTTTATATGACTCCCTAAGTCGAATCGAAATGTGCTAGCTAATGTAACCAAATATCATGTATAAGATAATAAAAAATCTGAACTTTGACCCGGTGTAATAATTTTAACGGCCGTAATTAAAGTATCTGGCTCAATATATGTAACACTCGTAGTTATACTTAAATATCAAGTCAAGAATAAAACTGCATTTTAAAAAATTGACCCAGCCTTTATTTTGAGACTTTACGGTTTATGTTGGCTCTGCTAGATGTATACTTCTGTTACGTTCACTAATTATATTTTATGTGCTTATACTTATATGGATCTCTGCTTAACACACTGATCTGCAATAACGACAATAATTATAATATCACACTAGTCGACCTCTTCCGTATTAAAAAGTTGGGTAAATTTCTTTTTCTTTTTTTAATAAAAAATGAAATGTATATCCAGTCGTTGCCGGTGAAATGTTAAATATCCGTAATGGTTTGCAAATTAAATTTCCATAAAACGACATAGAAAGAGAACTTGAAATCAAATACTAATATTAACTATATTAAAAGAATTAAATTACTTATTCTCAAACGTTTTCATGGCCTGTGGCCCATAAAGCTTTCAATATTTCAAGCAAATTACAAATTTCTTAGCCAGTGGGAGACTACAGGGGGAAATAGAATAATAAAAGAAAGAAAAGCAGACAATTTCCGATTAAGCGAATAAAACAATATAATTTGTTAATTAGAAAGTTAAATTTCCTAAATAAAAAATACTAATATAAAGTTGATTGCAAAAGTCTCCACCAAACTTATCCTATGAAAGGAATTATATTTTTTTGTGTCAAAATGTTTTTTTAATGAATTCTAATTTTTATTGTATTTTGGAAATATGAATCCCTATACGTCTACTTACATTGCAAATGAAACGCAAGTGCTGAAGCTTGCAGTTGCAAGGTCAGGTCACAGTTACTACCCCTACACCCATTGGGGAGTTTGGTTATTATCACTATCATATGCAGCATGCCCGAACGTATTGGAAACAATTCATCAGGCCCTCTTGGGGCGCTATCTGCACAAAAGTGTTAGTTGCGAGTGAAACACTATGCAGAAACAAGATGTGAGCGCATACCGATACCGACGCGACAAGGGTAAAGTAAACCCCACATATCTTCACTTCATAATTGGCCATTTGTAACACTGAATCCACCCAAAAGCAACGTTTGTTACCTCAGATGAAAATAAATTGATACTTGGCATCCAATTAAGAAAAAGTAGATCGCAGTGTATATGCAAATTAAGTATATATCAAAAATACTTAATAATACTGAAAGCTTACCTTAGTCATTATGTATTTGTGGCATGAGTTCCGCAAATATTTCTTTTCTGTCGGCTATTTGTTTGGGTACGACCACACTCATATGTAATCCCGATAAGTACACCACTGTCTAGTCACACAACTCAACAAGAAACAGCACTTTCAGGAATAATTTAAGTTTGTGTCAGCCATCAGCATAAACTGCACTTAACACCTCTGTTCTCAGTATCAAGGTAGGATCTCTGTAAGATGGAGTTTTTACAGGTTACAATTCGATAGCGCTGTTCGTTGTACAAATTTCCACCGGATCCAGAAAAACGGAGAAATAACCATGTTTTTGTATGCTACGCAATGGTTGGAAACACTGATACTGTCACATTGTATTACTACGGCAGCAAAAACACTACTGAGAGTCTGGAGCTGTTGGAGCTCCCGTTTTATTCACCAACTCAAACAGCAAACCAGCAATTTACGAAGCTTACCTTTTTCTTGTGGGAAAAAGTAGTAACCAATCTCTCTCTCGCTCTCTCTCTCTCTGCGTTACGGTTATATTAACCAGAGAAAGAAAGACGAAATCTTACACGATCTACTTTCCCTGTTTGTTATGTCACCTAGGTGATGCATGACGGACAAGGACGCGAAGAACGTAGCCACCCAATCTCTACAGGAGTTTTCCCCGGATGATACTTTCCCTAGGAACTATTTTTCCCGGGAATATATTAACATAAGAGAAACCTTACCTAGACCTCAATACTTTCAATTGCGTATATAAATACCTATACTAAAAGTCTAGTAACTTGTAAAGGGAATCCCATTCAGAAGCGAAGAAAATTGACATTACAAAACAGGAATGAGTACCATAATACATAATGAATTGAATATTTTAACCCCCGTCGGATAGAGATCAATCGATCATTTTGATGAACTTCAAAAGTGCGTCTTGTTTCTACCACGTGTGGGGGAGACAGACATGTCATGCTGATATATGTTATAGCCCTTCTCACTACAAGTCAATTGTCGAAAACTCCATCCAAAATGTATTAAGCCTTTAGGAGTTATAGGATAAATAATTTTCAAAGTTTGACGCCTTTTTGCCCGGATTTAAACTACAGGCTTAAGGGAAAACCACACATAAGCCTCAATTTTACCATTGCTCCAGTACAGGGCTAATGTGTTTGCATTTTGTGTTTTATATCGTCCTTCCTTTTTATGCGAAATCTGTTGTATCAAGCGCTTACCCAGCCCAAGAATTTCTTCAGAATTTCCATTTTAGTACCAATAAACCATGGAAACCAAACACGTAGAGAAGGAGCGAATGAAACATTGAAATATCAAGGGCAAATATATATAAAGTCTAAAGACTAAATTCTATAAAATATAAACTATAGC
>JAHZNB010001118.1:0-25144 GCA_027744295.1 Callyntrura guangdongensis
TGCTGGCGAAGAAGGAGTATGTTCCTCTGCTATGCAATGCATGGTCAATGATTTTATGGATTTTTTCTTCCATGTATATAAGTAATGATAATGACGTTATTGTAGTAATTATTTTTAGGCGTTTCGTACATCATATGCATGATTTGTGTCAAAACAGAGATTTCTTTGTTCCTGATTTTTTTATCACAAAACAAAAAGGGTTCAGTTGGTACCGAGTTTTACACAACACAGTAGCAAGTACAACGCAGTACCCGAAAATGTTATCCCGATACCACCCTGTATACAAGAAATAAGAACATTGCAACAATTGAAAAGGATATATATAACTCAGCAAATTCGATTGGTAGTGTCGATGACGTTGGTAATTTTAGTTTCTTATAATATCGGTTAGCTTAATATTGTTTTTCTGTTGGTACGTGTGACATATGTTCACTGTTCACATACAACTATACAATATACATGTTGTGCTAGTATGATTCGGTTTGGCAAAACAAAAATTCTCTGTGCTCTTGTTACAGATAAAGTAAGTTTGAGACAACACAATTTCGGCATTGTTTAATGTTAATGCATATAAACTTACAAGGAAAGGAACCCATCTGTTGCGAAGTACTTAAAGCTGGATTATAACTTATGATTATATTATAACTCCGCAACCTAATATTATTTTGCATATACATCATCATATCATCAACCTCCACAGCTCTTGTCCATATGCACCAATCAGTTTCAAATTTTATAAAGTTCAGGAGGATAGTCAAATGTATTACTGATATTCTATGAAAAGGTATAAGTAAACTTAAGATTAAAATTCTTTTTAAAAAATGTCGTCGTGAGATACATAGAATAAAAGCAATGCACTGGTTTTATGTAAATCAAAAATAATTAATTCCTGTCAAAATTTGGAAGAATAAATATTTTTTGCCTATAACTGTACGTCTCTATTCGCATTTTTTTACTATCACAGGATTATACATAAATTTAGATTATAAATCGCATCGCTGCTCCAAACAAGTTTCCTTCCTCGTGAGAAGTAACGCTACTATTAACATACACGGCGACAACTACCATGATGTACGTAGTAATAGCCCACTTGATTTCGTTCTGTTGCATACAACATTGAACATGTTGAACGAAAAATAACATAACCTACGAAGAAGACATACATACATCCTCCTCTCCCTACAATAAAAACTACAATTTTTTTTATCCTTAAACCTGCTTTGACGGTAATATCAGGTAGACAGACGTGTAGCTCTATACCTTTCTACTAATATGTGTTACATGGATGGATATGGACCATGGTTTAACTAAATCATAAAAAGTCACAATTTTTCAGCTGATTCCTGTCCGTCAACCTTTTTCCCTTTGCTGATATATAATAGTACATCTCTCTTACACAAAAACAATACAAGTATCACATATACGCATTAATGTTTAATTTTACTATTTTACACAACGTTTATGCCAGCAGCACTACTACTCACTCACCACGTCAATAAAGGCAAGAGTTACTTCAGACTTAGAAGCCAAAGGAGAAGACGACAGGATTTTAAGGGATGATCTTGATGAAGAAAGACTACAACTTTTTTCAATTTTTTCCCCCGTACAATAATTTTTATACATCTTGCTTTTTCTCACACAAACATCCAGTACATACATATATACGCTTTTCAGTCAGCGAAAAAAATCAGCGAACTGACAGAGAGAAAAAATCCTTCACCTCCGTCCGTTCGTCGTCGTTCGTCCGCGGCTGTTACTTAATTCCCTTTGATATCCGCAACACTTTTAAAACCGTAGTTTTCTCGTCTTACGTAGTCGCGAACATGAAAATGAAGGTGATGATGATGATCAAACAGCTTTAGAGAAAGAGAACGAGAGAGAGAGAGAGAGAGCGAGAGAATTCGAAAAACGATGCATTCCATCTCATACATACATATTATTTTTCCCATTCACCTGTTACGTTCCTCTAGCGAGGAAAATAATATAAGAATCGAGAAAAGACTGTATAGAGGAAAACATTACACGGTGACAGTATTATAAACATAGCAATCGTACCAGAGCGGTGCGGAATAATTATCAATGTTATTTATAAATATAGTATTTTAATGTGCCTTAATTTTAAAGTTTACAGATTTAAAAATAACTGTCGTAAGAAAACAACACAAATAATCATCACAAGAGTCATTAAATTCATTGTACACAGACAAGAAATGGTATATTATACGATACTCATAAAAAAAGAATGAATGGCATCCGTAATAATAATAAAGTTGTGCGCAACAGCGCAACGTGTCTCCGCAATAACAAAAACACCAACACGTAATGGTGGTAATAATCAAAGTTAATGTCTATAAATGTTGGAACAATACTGTCTGCCATAAGGCTTTCTTTATACTCTTGTTTTGTTTGTATACGACGACGCCACACAGGACGAAGGAATGAGAGGTGGCAGAAATTAAGTATAGAATTTTGTACTAAAATAAGCAAAACATATTTACTGTGCCGCGTAGAGTAATTACTTAATTGCAGTTAATTTATATTAAGCACAACTCTATTTTTATTCTGCCTCATGGCTGGTCAATGTCACATTTCCATTTTGTTATCGTTATCCCCTAAATGAAATGTTAATCGAGCTTTAACACGCAGACATTAATAGGTTGAATGGTCGTGAGTCGTAACTTGTGTGATATAATTATCGGCTAGGTGGTAAGCGACGATCCCGATAACAATTAATTTATTGAGAAATTGCTTGCATGAAGAGTGAGAGTGAGTCCTACTGTCTTTTCTGCTGTGTGATTGTGTGATTCATCTTATCTGAGGACAGTGCAATAGTAGTTGAGTGTATGTCGCATTCGCGTCGTATGTAGGTCTATAGTATTTAAGTATAATAATTTCTGCATCCATGCATATAGGCCTGATACACGGATGATAATTTTTGGTCTATTAAAAAAGGTTGTGATAACGTGACTATTATGGTAGAACTATGCACCCAGAACAAACAGACTAGCTGTTATGTTATTATGGATAAATGTACAAGGTGTCTGAAGACTAAGAAACAACATTTATAGACAGTGCTACAACAACACAAACCCGGAGAAAAAAGATAAGTTTGGTAATTAAGAGGACAGGCATGTCTGTAGAAAGCGGTGACAATAATGCCTAGGCGCAACAGCAGCAGCATCATCAGTGGAAGTAAATGAGCATTTATCATTATCATTCTTTTTATGTTTTCTTATCGTTTATGTATTTCGCGTGACATCATCTTCCTTCTACTAATTTTATTGTCCTTTGTGCTTTTGCAGGTTGTTTGCTGGTTAACTAAAAAAATACATACTTTTTAATTTTTTAAAAAGTTAAGCTTGTTATTTATTGTCACTGCCAAGATGCATGACCTATTCTCTCTCGTGCTCAAGTCGAAAGACCTCTCCAAAGCCGGTGACCTGTTCACTCTGGCCGATTCCGTAATCTTGGATGACATTTCTGAGATCTTGGAACGGATTAAGGAAATAGCGTCTGGCTCCCGGTACATTGATAACGAGAATGACCAAAGTGTGGTCGAAATTTGCATTGCTCGACTGACAGCAGCTCTTCGGGATTGCGACTGTATCGAGCTGCACATCAATCCGCTGGTAGATCTGCTAAAAACGTCGCTGAATCATGATCTCAAGCCGTTGGCTCAGGAGACGGATCCACCGCACGCAAAAATAGCGTCGGACGTACTGGCCTGTATATTTCTAAACTACTCAAAACGGAATGTGATGAAACAAGCACTTCCGGTAGCGGTCAAATTTCTTCATAAAGGTAACCGCGAGCTGTCTCGGAGTGTCTCTTCGTACTTACCCTTGGCAGCTATAGAACATCCGGAGCTACTCGCAAGTCATATTCAACCAATAATTGACTCGGTGATTGGAGGGAATTATGGGTTGGCCAGGCTCCTACCACAAATATATTCATTGAATCCGGAAAGGATCAACGAGCACGTAATGGCGTTGGCCAATTTACTCAGTCAGTGTGATGACACAGAAAAATGCTCTTTGTTGGGCTTGTTCAAACTGGTGGCAGCCCGGAATGGAAGCAACAGGTCGTTGATACTACAGCCAAGCTTACCGCAAATTCTTATTTGCTTGAATAATCCGGTGACGGTGGGTCCCACGCTTGAGGTTCTATTAGAAATGTCAAATGACGCAAAACTGCTAGAAAATCATTTGGATAAAATTCAAGAATCAGTGACAAGATCAGCAGCATCCAAATCTGTAGGAGCAGGTAGCGGGAACGGAAGTGGTAATGGGGGTGGAGGTGGTGGTCAAGGTGGTAGCGGAGGAGGAACCAACAAAGCTAACGGTTCCAGTAATAGTGGAGGATCAACTGCCCCTCAAAATGCAGTCACTGCTGCACAAATATTTCGTCAGGTAGTTCAATCTAACAGTGGCAGCTCTGCAAAACGTGACAAATGTCGACAAATCTTGCTTCATCGAATGATCAAGCTTCTGGACGTGGCCAGTAAGGATCAATCCTGCCAGTTACAAATCCTTCGGGAAATTCTCAGCCTGGCACATCATTCCCCTTTTCTAATCACGAGCGAAGTCATGTTTGCCATTAGTAAAAGCGTTAATCTCTCCGCCAGTCATTTCAGCGGGGTGGGTCACGCCGCCCTCAATAAACTTTGGGATCTGTGTGATGGCAGTGGTACCCCGACGGGATCCTCGTCGGCAGAATTACTTCAAACTAAATCTACCCCGTCCGCCCTCAGGGGTACTTCGACGGTGAATTCGGTGAATAATATAAAATCTTCAACAGCAATAACGCCGCCAATGACAGCACAACGCGCAAAAACTCTCAACTATTCCATTTTGGACGGAAGCACAGACAAGCTGTCCGCTCATACACATCAACATCCCAATCTGGCACTGTCCATTAGTCGGCTGGCCAATTTGTCCATTCCGTCCTCCAAACCGCAAACTCAACATGTGCAGCTATTGCAGCAGCAGAGTCAGCCTACTCATCATCAACAAATCAGCGGGGGTATCCCCGGCGCCGGTCTTTGCGTTCCTAGTTTCAGTACTTACATTCCACACACACCGACCACTTCTGCAGCTGCAACAACGGCCACATCACCTCCGCATCCTATCGGCTTACCCACCACAATCACCATAAACTCCAGTCGTTCCCCTGCCCCAGCCATGAATAATTTTTCCAGCATTGAATATAGAAAACGAGGAACTGGCGGTGCTGGAGGAGGTGGTGGTGGTGGGGGCGGTATTAACATTACCATTCCGCCTGTCGCCGCTTACCAAAATAGAAGCGCTTCCAGTATTAGTGGTCTCCGAGAGGACTTTGGCAATCACCTGAGTTCCCTAAGAACTTCACAAAGCAGTATGACTCCGTCCGCAGCAGGAAGTACAAATGCCAGTAGCACCGCAGTGGTAGTTCCTCCACCGCCACATGACCTGGCGTGGACCACGACAGGTATACGATCCCCTACGAAAACAGGAAACGGCCATCACAGCGGTGGTACTGGACAGCACCACAGTTTAATAGGAAATTCGGGCACTTTCAGCTCATCTGCCGCCAGTATTCTTAGTGGTCACGGGCTTTCATCCACTAATAATTTTGTGTCTAGACTAAGCACCAATCAATTGACTGGAAGTGGATTCAATAACAATAATATTTCGTACAGTATCTACTTGAGCAACAACAATTACAACATTACGAGCAACTCAGGCTTTCTCAGTGGGAAAACGAATCCCACTGGAAATTACAATACACATCATCAACCCACGCAGCATCACTACACCCCATCTGGACACAAACTTCAAAATGGATACCATCATGCCCACCAAAAGATGCAGCCACTCAGTCCCATGATACCCGGTGGTGGTGGGGGCGTTGGCAGTAGTGGAGATCATCTGAGTCATCATCAACTTGTCAACTCCGTCATGAGTCAGCCTGACCTGAGAATGTCAACCAATGGACCCACCACCAACAACACATCCACACTTACCAATGGGGGTGGCGGCGGGCCTAACTCTCTTGTCGGTGGCGGCGTTGGAGGAGTCAGCCACATGAATCTTGTACAAAGCTCTTCCGTGGAGAACGCACCTTCTCCAGAAAATTCCAACAATAGCACCAGTAATCGACCCCTCTCCGGTTCCCCCACATCAGCCGTGACAGTGGCCCATTCTCAACCGCAAATTAGTCGCTCCCAGAGTCAGGCGTTGAGCACACGGGAGAGCTCGGTGAGCAGTTTAAAAAATTGTTGGGAAATACTCAAATGCGAGAATAAAACGTTCCTAACCATTGTAACGAGTGCCTTTCCCAGCACACGGGATCAAGACTGCTTGCTCCTAGAGCTAAGAAATTCAGGGTTTTTCGATTTGTTTGAGTTCAACGCCATTAAAGCACAATGGGGATGTTTCTTTTGCAATCATCCAAGCAGGTACGTTAATGCAGCAAAGAGTAGACACCATTTATGATAATTGATTATAATTATAACGGTAACATTAATAATCCTAACCACATTTTTTACGAATTTAAGAGCACTACAATTTTTGACGTCGGAACAACCCATTCTCGAGGGCTGTCTCAAGGAGAAAAAAGGAAAGTGGAAATTGTTTAAAAGATGGCGAACAAGATACTTTACCCTATCCGGGGGTCAACTGATGGCGCGTGGAAATGACTCCACAAGCACGTTAAATCTTCATCAAATTCTGAGTGTACGGGTCACCCGGGGCCAGCGTCAGATTCCCAAAGCGTTTGAAATTTTCACGCAAGACAAAAAGGTGGTGCTGAAACCAAAGGACGGCAAGAATGCCAATGATTGGGTGCAAGCGCTGAGCGTACTGGTAGCTAGAAATGAAGCCGGCGGTGGGGGAGCTAATGGGGGAGGACTAGGATCGGACAGCTTGTCTACAGGATTCAATTCCTGTTATCCCAGTCAAATGCACTTGAGTAAGGCAGTGAGTGTTAATGGGTTTAGAACGGAAGTTTAAACATGTAAAGAAATACGACAGTAATGTAGGCGACATGAGTTTTACACGCGATTATTATTCCATCTATACACTTACATCATCTTTTTATCTTTTTTAAACAAACGCAAAATCCGACATGATTATTTTTAAGTATAATATCAAGTTCAAATGGTGAAGTATACATGACTTATGTCAATTTTATGGGGTCTTCTTTTTTGGGGTACAGTGACGCACAATTAAAATAAATTTCATTGTGTGTTAACTATAATCAAGGACAACGGCAATGAATAAACAATAAATCGACGAAAAGTCTGATTCAGCCTTCATGATATTAATTTTAAGTATATTTAAAAAGATGCATAATATCAAGTTATAGACAGCTTAGCTATCAATAAACTTTTTGTCATTTAAAAAAATATAGTATTTATATGTTCGAGTGCCTAAAATGGAACCACTATAACAATCATATCCGTTAAAGAAAATACTTGGCGGGAGATTAACTAACAGTTCTTTCAATTTTATACATACTAGCACAGTAGTTTATCAGTCAATAACGTCGGAATAAGATTGCGTGAATATATGTGCAATTTGAAAAACGAATTCTAATTAGGATCGTACCAACTTTAATAAAGTAGTTAGTATGTATTGTACTGATATAATAAGGCGCACGGAGTGCGGTCATCAATAAATAAAACTAGTAAATATGAAGTATAAATATCGTCATTTAATTGTTAATATTGTTGTTATTTATTAGGTAGTATATAATTTATTCTAGAGTATAAAGGAAGCTTTTTTGTTTGTTGTATTTTTTCATAATTGTTATTTTACTTTTGCTGTTTTTATTGTTGTTCCGTGTGAAATCGTATTTCCTATTTTGTATACATAGATGTGCTTAACTATAAGAATTTACTGTTTTTAGTGTAGTAATTGCTATTTATCAGAAATCCATACGTATACTGTTTTTAGTGTAGTAATTGCTATTTATCAGAAATCCATTTGTATTACCGTATTAGAGAAAATAATTTTGTGCAATGTCGTCGTCGCGTAAAGGCTGATAAATACGTTCGTTCTGTAATATGTTCCGTCCTGAAGAAACTCCACACGAAAACGATATGATGCATCAAAAATGGGAGGCTAAAAGATGCACACGCAAGTGAAGTTATAAGATAATCAACAAGTTAACTTAGTAAACTAGGTTAGGTACTTAGGTAGTCTAATAACAAAAAATATCAAAACAAAAAATGTCCAACAGTATTTTGGGAAATGATAGCAATTTGTTGCTGAGATTGTGTAGCAGGTTTTATCATCATCAATTTATATCGCTGATTGTTTTTTAACGAGAACAAAATGAAATAAACAATTTGTCAAAAATGATTCAGTACAAAATTAGCTTTTTACAGTGCTTTTGTAGCCTATTTACTTGCAATGAGTCACAATTACCAACACTCTTTGAAACCGAAAAGTTCTGACCATCCTGTATAATTCTTAAACAAAAAGTAGGAGACAAGCGCCCTGCATAAGCAACTGGTAGTAGACATGCTGGCCGTTTTTTCGTTTGAACCATTCAGGTTTGCCAAATTGTCCAGCCTCATTTATATCACCGACCTTTTTCAAAATTGCACCCTCCTTTTGATATCGACCCAAAACCTATCTCTCAATAAAGTTCCATTCAGTTTTACTATTTTATTCCCTATTCCTTTGTCTTTGTTCTTTGGTTGTTTGCTTATCTGTTTTTTTCTTTTTCTCTTTATTTCATTTTGGCATCTGCCCAGCAAATCATCAAAAGTCAATACCAAAAGTCAAGACGGTAAAATCACCGATCCGTCAAGAATCAAGAACGCTAAAAATGCATACTATCATCCAATTTAACCACTAACTAAAAATACTGTCACTCAATGAAAAAACAACGCTTTCCGGAAAGAAAACAGCTAATGCATCAATTTCAAATAGTGAGGTCGATTTTTTTCCACAAAAAAGTCCTTTGTCAATAAAACCCTTCTACGATACGATAATACTGCCAATAATGACGTGTGTTGTATGTAAATACAACCACCCAGTAGAATGATGTAATGATAACAGCGTCAATTTTCTCGTCCCTTTTTGTCTGCATCACTTGTGGGACCACCACAGTGAAAACTAAAGATAATAGTGCGTAACACAATTCTCCTTTAAGACGAAGGCTGTTTCAGCAAAAAATCTCAAACCGCTTATGAGCATCGCATTAACAACGTGATAGGGTAGATTGGCGATAGAGGATAAAATTGACAAAATCATTGGCACGTCTAGTGACTTACGTCTTTTTCACAAATCGGCAAGAGGAAGACTATAGGTGAAGTGTTTTGCGTCGTTTTATTTCACTTTGATCTGATAATTTCTCAAAAGAATAATAGAGGCGACAAACTCAATTAATCACTTGCGCTCTCTCCTCCTATTCTAAAGCAAGCTATTTGGGAGAGAGAGAGCGAGAAGAGCAAAACCAAGTAACACGAGAAGAGGATCAGAGAAACACAATTTACACTCGGTAGTTTAGTAGTTTAGTGCTATTTACTTTACAGTTTGAACTCATATAACATAACTACTAGCACCACACACGAAGAAATTGTAAACACATTCCTCTACTTTCTTTTATCGCCGACTTTTCCTTCTTATCACAGTATTTGCTATTTTGTTTTTGATTATCCATCTTAAAAGTACAGCATCTGTACAATTTCTAGCTATTTTCTTACAGTGCATCCCGTCAACAAGCAGTGTTAGAATTTAGAAAAGTGTCAATTTTCATTCAGACAGTCAGTTCTATAACTGTGGTAGGTATGTAAACTTTATATCAATCAACTCAACCATACCTTACGTATACTTATCATCGTTACAAAATTTCTTCTAATGATTGCAATGAAGCAATTTTGGAATTTACTATTTACAGATGAACATTATGACTATAGGACGCTTCCAAAATCCGCTCATGGTTGTAGTAACGAGAGAATTAAAATACTTAGGTACTTGTTGAAATTTATCCGTCTCTTATGCTAATGATCTGTAATGGATCATTTTCACTGGCAACTTCTGTTTCACTCACTGTAAGTTAACAAGTGGATATATATACAAGTTACAGACTGTAACTTGTATATATCCACTTGGTATTACCCGGTCGATTACCTCTGCCTGCAACTATATCAAGGCAGGGGTAATATCTCAAGATTCATCAAGCCATCATCTCTCGTCAGTTTGCAATTTGAGGAGAAGCGCAAGTGTGAAACTAACCTATTCTGTGTTTTGAAAACTATTTTATAAAACTATTTGTCTAAGTACGTATCCCATTTTTTATAAAAGTAATGAGCGTACTTTTTTCGTCAGTAATTTGACTCTGTTGTGCTGGTAGGATTAAGAAAGTCACTCAACTCGCCTTTGAACAGGCAGAATGTAAATAAAACGGGCAAATGCAAATATTACATTACAATCCTGGTATCTTTGACTTTTAACTTTTCATTAGAAATATATTAAGCTTTCAGTTTCTTAAAAATGATATTTTCCCGGTACAGCTGTTAGTTTGATTAAAACGATTTGTTCGTATCATATCGAAACAAACAGCGCTCGTATTATATTCGCTTTCATTTTCACGCAAAAAGGAACATCTTAATTTTGTGCACATGTCACCGTCCGTTCCCTTTGCATCCAAAAATAAACTAACCAAAAGCATTACCCAGTAAGAAAGTCAGATTTTCTACCCCAAGAAATATTTTAGTTTACGAAATACCTTTTTTAGTTTACAACCCGCAAATCGTTTTATCTTTTGTGAGCCCTTAATTTACTATCATTGGAAATTAATTGAACAAGTTGTTGAGAAACTAATACATTTTACAACAACCGTTTGTTCATAATTTTACCCAATATGTAAATTGCCTGAATCCTATTGAAATAACAAATTTATGGTCGCGAATCACAAACAGCAAAAAAACACAACAGCTACAACCATGTTTTCATGTAGTTATTTCTCCAATACATGTGCAAAATCTGTCTCTTGGCTTTTGTCGTTTTGTTCCACTGCACTGCAACCCTTTACCAGTCTCCGTGACACTGAAACATATCCTGAAACAAAACGACGTCATCGTCGTCATGTGTGTGGTATATATATCAATGATATATATAGCAACAGTAGCGGCGGTGGTGAAGGCATGACGTCGTTCGTGATGGATAAGCTGTCGATTAATTTTTTTCGTTGTGCAAATATCATTAATTTTTCCGCGCGCCGTGACTTAAAAAACATTTTGTGCTTCCTGCCTGACTTTTATGTCCCCCGACGGAGGACACATTTGTATACACGTTGTAATTACACACACTCACAATGTACACATACTTTCAGACCATAATATTATATGCGAGTCCTTGAAATGCACAAACGGATCCTCCAACCATTCAGCTTTTCTCGCTTCCTCTTTGATAACGAGCCATGCCAAACAAATTCATTATTATGATCCCTCTAATAGGCACGTCTATTATGCCAGATCGTTATCATCATTACCAATTGCTATCATCCATCCTCTCCACTCAGACAGAAAGCGGCACCGACGGACGGTGTAGCTTGCTACCTTACTTCAACCAACGTTTATTTATTTATTTAATTGCATATTATTTTATGGAACTGCAAGTGCAGTTCAGCCCACATTTAATTCTATTTCATTCAAATAAATAAATAAGCAGAGATGTTTATCTTTCTCGAATATTTTTGTCTGTCCTCTTTGAAGATATACCGAGAGGCGCCTCAAATCTTCCTCTTCGGACTTGTTTGTCCGTAGGCAGCTAATGCAAATATTTACGGACGCTTGTGTTTGCGTTGGAGAATTATTTGCCAATGTAAAATTCAACCGTCACAATATTATGTGTGTTCGTAATATTATACATTATCCATTTAGTATATGTTATTATAAACATGAACAAAGCTACGCTACGCTTGATTCATTTCTCTCCCTCCAAAACCCGGCCCCGGTGACACATGGCACGAGAAATGGAAAAAGTCAGTGTTTTCCTTCTCTCATTTGTCAAAACAAGCTCAGCTCTCTCTTTAATCATCCAAGTGAGCTTATGTTTTGCCTGTTAGTATTTCAGTTTTCTATATGCCCTATATGCACACAACGCTGGTCGCTATATAACATTTTGTTGTAGGCAGCAGACGATAGGTATCAAAAGTCGCTTAGAATAATTAATGGGCAAAATTATAATCTATTATAATTGCTTTTTCATGTTTAATATATGTAGTCATTTGCAACGGGACGGAATCTAATAATTTATTTCCTTCTTTCATCTACCTATTAAATACACATCTTTATCCCCACAACTCTCTCAACATGGTCTCAGTATACCCCCGAGGAGACTGAAATAGGCAAAGTTGCAATTGCAAATATTAAATTACCGTTTAGATCCTCAATAATTCCAATTGCCGTATGTCAGTTATTTTTAGATGTAAAGGCTGGTTAGTTTTATCGGCTGCTCATTCATGCATGCTAACCCTACAAGAGTATAAATCAGTCAATTGACAACGAGTGACAGTGCCTCTTGGAAAAATTTGCAGGGGGCTAATGATAACTTATTTTTTCACTTATAGGCAATAATGGTATATGACTTATTACGGGTATTTATCTGAGACGCTTATTTGGGGGCGGTATTGGTGACTGGTAATTCAATAGCGAAAAAGTGTCCAATAATGTGCCAATAGATAATATGCACAGCAGAAATGTGAGGAATGAAATAAAATAGCAAGGTAATGAAACGGTCCGATGAATATCTAGGATTTGTTACTCGTCTCTTTGCTGTTGTTGATGTTCATATCATGTCTGTTTTATTATAAATGTTTGTGGAAGCCCAAAGGAATTTAAGTAAACCACGCCATTCGCGTCACTTTTCATCCATACACACTTCAGGAGACTCTGGTACAGTTTTCATCACCGCCAAACACAACAACAGCCGAACAAGAACTGTGGCACTCGTGACGACAACTTTAAGTGCTACATTTTGTGACAATGTTTTTTGTCAATACATGCAACAAAGAAGGTTGGGACAAAGCAGAGAAATTATGCGATGGTGGTAATTTACAGGCTGCTAAGTTTGATTTATTTTTGAATTTATGAGTATAGTATGATTATAAGTGCATATGCTTTGCAAAGCATGCCTTGAGCAAGTAAACACTGCTTTGCTTAACCAATCGGAAAAAGTCTCGGGGTTATATGTGATGTTGTGCGTGTTTGGGAAAATGAATTTAAAAATTTCTATTGACAAATTGACCTTTGTACGGCAAGGATTTGCGACATGCCATATAATAAAATGCCGCACTGGGGCTAGGACACAAAAAGGAGATGGAAAGGAAATGCGGAGTGAACCGAGGCAGAGAGGAGAGGATAAATGAACACCAGACTAAAACGGAGAATGAGAGAGAAATTTAAAATAGTAACGTTTATTTTCAAGCCGAAGTAAATGAATGTCTGCATTGGAATGACTATAAATGGGAAGTGTATCATTATGATGAGTTTTGCAAATGTTCAACTTGAACTTGGGAATAGTATTCAAATTAAAAGTAAATTGAAAGAATTACACAAAACATGCATAATAATATATGCTGCAGACATACACAACGCCTGTGGTAGTGTACCGTGACGATTGAATACATCAGTTACATCCTTCATTGGCAGCAATTGCCAAGTGGAAATCGCAGAAGCAATTGAAAATGTCCCATAGTCTCGTGGGATATGATGGCAATGCACACGTTCAAGGCAACGACGATGATGGGATGTGCCTGTGTTGTGTCTTTTTACGCTGCGTGCAATTAGCATAGCTTTTGAATATTTCAAAAAGACATTTTCGTAAGATGCATGATAATGGGAATTTGGAGGAGTAAAACTCTTTTTTTTCTAATGCGGTAACCAAACTGGGTTTCATGCTAATATTTCAGTTGATCTGTCTGTCTGTTCTCCGAACCGTCGATTTTGCAAGCCGCCAAGAAACCAGTCTACGGAACATCCGACAAACTCTTTACCTGAGAAAAGAATGAGTCATTTCGATCAACGATACCAACAACACATATAGTTAAGTTATACGCATCGGAAAGTAAAGTACTCGCTACTTGTACCAACCTCAATTGTCTCAAAGTTTTGTGAATTTACGTTGGCATAAATTACATAATTATCTCTGCTACACATGTTTTAATTGCACGAAACTTTATTGAAAACCAAATAATTCAAATGCTCATGGCGATGACGACATTGTCGGACGAAAGTCAGATGATGGCTGTGCTATTGTTATCGGTTCGTCTGGTATCTGGTATCGAATTCTTAAAGGTTATCTACGTCCAACAAGCTAGTAATTTGTAATAAACTAAACTTTGAAAAGCTACGGAATTGTCGTTAAAAAAATAAACGTGTTTGTCCTGCTGTGGAGGTACACATAGTAATAAATAAAGTCTAAAATTTTCGCTAAGTCCCTGCCTTAAAGTAAAGTTGCCAACGTAGCCACAAAGCAATAATAATTGGCGATGAAGGATCATGTTCCAATGTTGAGTGTATATCATTCTCATTCCCAACGGTTAAAGAACGACCACGGCTTCTCGGCCCAGTCAGTGTGAAGGCGACAGACAAAGGTATGCCTGTAATGCGTTTAATAAACACTCGCGACAACGAAGGGAGACCACACGTGTAATAATAATAAAGTCTTTTTGCTCGTAATCGTAACCACAACAGAGTAGGCATATGGCTTGTATTATCATTACCGCAGGAGAATAAAGCGACTCAGACGAGGAAAGAATGAAGGTGATAAGCTGAAAATGCAATTTATAAACGAAATGTTATCTGATTGAATTAGAAAATAAATATACATAACAACTGACACACACAACGCAGCGTTTTTTTACACACGAAGACACAACAGGGTAGCACACTTGCTTGAGCTCATCTTTCCTTTGGCAAATCCCATTAATTCCTTTCTTCTCACACTTCTCTGTGTAAAGAGAAATAATGCGGGATCGTGGTAATCATGACCGTGATGATGATGCAAAAGTATGATGGGATTAAATAAAGAGGCATCGTCGTCAATGAGACAACGGTTGAGATATCCTCCGATGATACCGAGAGAGAAAAAACGGACGTTGTATCTAATATATATGACGCTAAGACTATCATTCCTTTTACTTAGGCAACGCTGTTCGATGATGATGTACATTAAAGGGATATAATTAGGTTTTGTGGAGGTGTTCTCATTTTGCTATATAATGGGTGCTACCCGAAGAGGCAGCTTCCCAAATATCCTCTTTGTTCAGTGCTGAGAAGAGATAACGGAACGGAGCATCAGGAAGAGATTTTATACAACGACAAATACAAATCATTAATTTTTTGGTAAAAAGGATTTAATAGAGCGACAGACCATTTCTTGAAGTCATTCCGTTGGTGAAGCTTATCCGGTGAAGTTCTCTGATTCTTTAAGCCAACTTACAAGGAGAAAATAGCAAGCGTTAGGATTCAAGAAAGGCTATTTAGAGGAACACTAGGTGCAGTTAGGAAAGTGGTCAGTTTTTATTTTAGTACGTGAGAAGTCAATTAAGCGACATGGGGAAAAAGGAAAAGCAAGAGCTAGTTAACCCGGTGGTGAAAAGGTATAGAGTTGAAGTGCTGAACAAGTCTAATGATCCAGCGACCGTTTTCATTGGCAACGGTGGGCACAGCATGGAAACAAAAATCCCGGGAAGAGCCCAGTGGGCAAAGTTGTGGGAAATTTCCTTTACCGATGTAAGAAATCAACCAATATCTGGCTGTCTGGCTGCGATCCAGCGGTTAAGAATTAAGTTGAGGTTTGTTTTGTTTGGCAGGTTCCCGATTGTACTATTACCAGCGCATTTGGGAAAAAGTCGTTTGGCTTGAAAGAAACCCATATGCAGACTAATTCCTTTCTTATTGAGGATGACGCCATCTTATGCAAAAATCCAAGTCCACTCCCACCTCGCAAAACGGTAAGATATCATCAGAAATTCTTAAACTTGCATACCTCTCTCGCATTAGACTCGGGGCAACTTGAGACTCGCATGGGGAACTAATGTAGTGTAAACTTTATAACAGCATTTCTCCCACTTTCTCTTTTTCAGACGGCCAGTCCCGAAATTTACGGTACCCGACCAGAGGAGCACATTGAAATCCTCAAGAACGGTTCCCGAACGGAATGCAACTACTCCATTGGTGATGACTGGCATAACATCACAGGCACTTTGGAAAGCGGTAACCACATCACCTGGAAACTTGTTATTATCAAGGTAGCTCAAAAGATAACTCACCAGTGGTGTAAAATTGACGAGTTGGGCAGTCGTCGCAACAAATTTTCCGTCGTGGGAGTTCGTTCTTATGACGGCGACGATCCCGAGGAAGCAGACTTGGACTACCGTGACCACAAGTTTGAAATTAATGACAATTTGGAACTCATTCGAGATGGAGGACAGCTCAGACTTTGGAAATGGGACTGGGAATAATGGGAAAAAAATCTTTTGATTTCAACCATCTCTTCACTCAAGATGCCTGGCAACCTTTAAATTACTTTTTAAAACAATTGTCCAGAGTCAAGACTGTTTTCCCGGCCTATTCTCACCAATTATCAATATCTGCACCACCTTTACGAACTCGACATTATTTTTCATCAAGCGGCCACAACAACGCCAAGAAAGAAAGTGTTGGATGTATACGCGTAGGTATGTTCGTAACTACGTAAACATCCTAATTGTATTAACATATAGCCATTATACTAATACATGTATTAATAGCTCAGTGCTAGAACTCTAGTTCCGGCAAGCAGGAAGAGGAAAAAGAAATTCGCTCATATTTTTAGATACTTTGAATTAACTTTAAAATATTGCCGTCTCTAATCTAATAACCTACTCTAATAACTCTAGCCTAACGTCCGGATCATAATAGCACCGTAGCACGAAATAAGTTATACGTAAACTAACACCATGTGGCGTCTCCATGTAATTCACGTTGTCGTAGGCATCACCATCACCTTAACACCTAGTACTATAATTTGCGCATTTGTCGTCGTCGCCACCACCTACTTTACTATTACTACCACCACTACCATTACCACATACATTATAGTGACTTGTGTTTTGTGTATTTTTCTGCTTTTCTAATAAAATTAACGTTAAATGTAGGAAAGAGAATTGTAGTTTATTTTTTTGTTTGTGTTCTGTCGTCGCATGTCTATTTTTATTAGTGTTGCTGTTACAGAGAGTGCAATAGGTTGGCTGTGCCATAAAAATGCAATTTTATGTTCAGTTAATTAGGTAGTGGGTTATAAATGCGGGTTAATTTATACTCGTGCAATGGTAGTTAATTTTTATAGTCCGTAATACAAGAATTTAGTTTGTTTGGAGAGGAAAATGCATTATTACACCGTCTTGAGCATCGCCATCATCATTTTCTGTTGTTGTTGTTGTTGTCGTCGAGTCGTTTCCCCATCATATTTTAATCTGATCCCGCGTGGCAGTTTTATTGCATGGCCAATAATAATATTTAATGCCTACTTTAAGCTTACAACGACGACGACGACGTGCCTTTTCTTTCTTTTCCCGATGTCGTCGCAAGGGCACTTCAAATGAATCTTTACGACAAAATTTATTTTGGTAATGATGATGCGGATGAAGTAACGCCAAAGCAATAAACAAGTGCTAAGTGTGATCAAACTATGCAGGCTAAAAGCAAGGTAACGAAACGAAGGCGATAGACAGAAAAACGAAAATAGGAAAATGATGGTGAGGTTTTTAGGCGATATATAAAATGACACGTTTATGGTTGTTGTAGTAGTTATTCTGATGTTAAAAATTTCAAAATTTAAAATTACTCGGCTGACTTTAATTACAGCGGTTATTGTTCTCGTTTTACTTAACGATTTTGCGTGTTTTATGTTTTGTGCAGTCAATTAGGCAAATAGTTAATACAATACTTGTAAGTAATAACGTCTTTAAGAAATGGTTGCGAATCACGAATGGTTTATGGGGAAAAATTATGAGGAATGAAAGGGTCATGCATATACATTACTTTTATGAATGATTTCGCCGCCGCAACATTAATGAAACGGAATATGGTTGGACATTAAATAACTTAGATCCGTTTACATGATACACTATCAGAAAAGTGCTTGTAAGTAATATCGAAACTTTGTCCAATGTAACATTGTCTAATAATATACTATTNTAAGTAATATCGAAACTTTGTCCAATGTAACATTGTCTAATAATATACTATTGTACACAGTATTGTAATTGTAACAATTTTATGGTATGGTACACAATGTATAATAAAAGCGATAAAATTGAAAAATATATTTGAAATGTGTGCGCCGATTTTACACATACTTTGGACGTTCTTTTGCACGCGTAAAAACATGTGAAATGTAACAGACAAAAATTTAGGTGACTTTAACTTTCATTTCTATATACTGTACTGAGACCATCACTCGTCGTGATCTGCGGTCTCTTGGACCATAATAGAAGTGGTAGTGGCGGCAGAGGAAGGAATTTGCGAAGAAGGTAGAGAGAAGGATGTGAATGCTCGAAAAACATGGCACATTCCTTTCTCTCTCTCTCTCTCTGACGTGGTGGTGGTTCTAGTGTAATAAATACTATTGTCGTGTGGGATACGAATGACAAAGATATGGGTGCACATTCAATACAGTGAAGCATCTTTGGCAGTTTTGCAAAGTATAAAAAAAATCAAAGGGATATATTCCAAACAGGACGATACCGCCAGGCCACCACCGTGGTATGGCATGAGAGAAAAGAAGGTTGTAGTTGGAGCGAAGGCAAAAAGAAAATAGATTTTTAAAAATGTGAATAGAATAAAATGGGCATTTGTATCATTAGATATATTGTTATTTATTTGGGGGCTTGCTCGGGACTATTGAATTCTAAGGTTAAGTTGCAAAGTTACGAAGATTGCACACTGATGAAGTGCTGACTGAGATGAGGTGGGATTGTGGGATCAAAAAGCTTCGATTCTCTCAATTTAATATGAAACTACAACACGGAGAAAGAAAGTGCGAACAACACGAGCGAGAAGTGGAGAACTGGCTGAAAATTGCTCATTTAAATCAAGCTCGCAAAGAGAGAAATGAGGTACATTCGTTTTTTATTTATAAACTTTGTCCCGCAAATTAATATATATTGTCATAATTCCAGTTGATAAGCTACCTATACTGTCGCATAGTTTGTAAAATGAGCTCAATTCAATCTTTTTGAAGGTTCTCGTGAAGGTAACATCATTATAATTTTAAAGGCCCATAAAGCATAAAGGTTTGAACAAACCTTACTTTCATAAACGTCGAGAGGCTGCTCAACTTTTAACATTTTATTATTATTTATTAGTAATAAATAATAATAAATTTGTAATAAATTATTACAAACGACAAAGATAACAAAAAATGACAATATCGATCAAATACGTAAATCCTTTTAAAAATCCGTAATTTTTCATTTCACTGGGCACAAAAAGTAAATAAAAACTTCATACCAACATGTAATGTTCTATTTTGGGACAACGTTTATATTTTTTCCTGGTGAGACAGTGGATACTGAAAAGAGAACTCATCCCTCCTTCTTCTTGTCATTTACTCTATTTTGAATTGAGAGAATTTACACGCAAAATAAAATATAATTCGGCGACGACGATGACGGTGGCAAATGAATCGTCTTTCTTTCAACTGCTCAAAATAAATGACGAAAAATTCCTAATCTCTTTTTTGCTTTTACCCGCTCTTGCATATTTTCGGCTGATGCGTTGTTTCGTTGTAAATTGAGTCTAAAAAAGAAAACATAAAAACATATAATCGCCAGTAATATGGTAATAAAAATGATTGTGCTTTGATGACGATAGCAAGAATGGCATCCAATGAAAACCCTTGTACCTTCAAATAAAAATTTCTTAGGAATATATTTCCACAAAATATGACCTTCATGTAAAACTCGATGATGCAATAATTGAAAGCTGGTACAAACATTGAAATTTAAAACGAGATCTCAGCATGTGATTAAACTTGATCGAAGGAGTCGTTCTATATAGCCTAGTAGTGCCATTGCCACTAGCATAATCTTTATAAAACGTTACCCTCGGATTGTCACGCACGACTACGACCATCCTGATAAAGTCATGACTCCACTTTGCGAAACTTTTCCAGGTGTTTTCCCCTTGAATTTGAGCATTGCCATTGAGACAGTTTGTAATCTGTGGCAGCAGCGTTTTTAACTGTGGTGTATCATTTTTCACGAAAATGAACAAAACTAATATATCATCAAGACCTTCGCAGACGTTACGTAATTATTGCACATGTTTCTCATGAGCTTCTGTTGTTTACGTTTAATTCGTATCGTAATTGCCAACCGAGAGAGAAACAAAGCGTTCTTTGAACCTGGATCTTTGAGCCTCTCTATCGTCGCTCGTCGCAAAAGGGCGTGTAGGTATCTGTTGTGTGTAGTGGATGTGACTGTAGGCAGGTGTTTGTTGTTTTCCATCAATGTCAGTGTAGTCAGAAGGAACTAATTTGTGTTATCAACGGGTTAATTTTGCACAAATTCTTGTTCAAATTTCATGCATTCACCAACGTTATTTTTGGTGTGCCAGCTGCTAAAAATATAGAGGAAGGGAGTCGCTTTGTACTTGACAAAAATGTGAATTGTTTTTGCTTGAAAATTCCCGTAATAGTGTATCACTGGGTGGCGACCTTAAAACTGACATCGATTTATGACAGTGGATAATTTAAAAAAAAATTGTGCTAACATATACAGAGGAGGCGGAGGAAATCCCATGCTTTTTTCTGGGTAATGACTTCTGAAATTTGTATATTGATTCAATAGTTACTTTACAAAATAGTAGTCACAGCCCATGGGATGTAGAGTAATTTTGAAAATGAAATATGGCAATTAATAATATTTTTCTGTTTTTAAAAGCACCAAAATTCCATGTTTAACACAACGAAATAAATAAATTTGATGTACGGCCATGCTTTTCATAATAATTTTGTGGGTAATGTACCTACTTGCGTCATGATACGATCGATCGTATGATAAAGTTGGCTAGTTCTGCGTTAACGTTGCCGTTCTTGAATTCATTCAAATGGAAAATGATACAAAATCAAGAAAACAGAACTGCCTACGGTATTTATAATAGATCATCATAATTATTTTCGCTTCATCGTTTTGCGTTGCTCCTGCTTATAAACTGCTCTAGTGAATAGATATGAACAAGAAATATAAAAGAGAAAAAAGAAAACTTGGGCAAGAATCTCGTATTTTCTTGTTTGTTTCGTGTCTCATGTTATCTTTTGGCAAGGAACACCTCGTTCAAGGTAGTCACACGCATAATGGGATGAATTATTGCAGTATCCATGTGTTCAAAATTACAGAAAACGTCACATATGCTATTGTTACATTTCACTACCCTTTGTATTATTTTTACGCTAGCAGAAGTTTGATATGATAACAGGTTTACAGTTTGCTAGGATGCTGAGCTTTTCCTTTCGTAGATTTTTAATTTTTTTTGTGACTAAATTTTGAATTTTGACGGAGGGGACATGTTGCTACCGACTTTTCCATTTTCCAATGCATTGGAATTGGAGAATCGTTGCTAATGCAGAGTAAAAAGTTTGTTTACAAAGGTTTTACATGTATTTGAAATGGAGATCGTTTGGTCACAAAAAATTCATGTATTATAATTAATGTATTTTATCAATGAAAAATACACTACCAATCGCAGCCAATCAGCGAGTAGGCACGATGATGATGATTATATTGGTGGTTTCATGGACATAAACGAAGGCACAGTACATGAGTACACCTGACCAGATGAACCCGAAGGCTCGCTGGAAAAGTTCTTGACATATGTCAAAGATGTAAAAAAATTGCAAAACTATTGATTCGATCTTTTTAAAAGTTAATATTTGGTTATAGATCATTTGTGTTTTATTAACTAAAATGCATTTAGCTAGCAAAGTTAACGTTTTGTCTCATGATGCCCCATTTCGGTTAGAGTAACCCTATGGTCCACATCCAGTCTCAACGCCTGATGTGTTAAAAAACGAAAGTTACAGCTATTTGAAAATTTTTTCCAAGTTTTTGAAATTATCAAATAGCTGTAACTTTCGTTTTTTAACACATCAGGCGTTGAGACTTTGGATGTGAACGTTTCAGACAAAATGCAGTCGATTGGTACCAAAAAAATATGGGGCCACGATAGGGTTACTCTAACCCCCATTTCTTGTATCCAACAAATATCGTGCCGTACATTACGAATACACAAATTACCATTGTCAACACTTCATTGTAATGTTAGCAATCCTAAGCTCTAGTTTTATGGTCTCATGTGTACCACGTTGATTATTTAAAGCTCAGGCATCCTGTGTGATTTTCCAAATTCTTTCAATATTTCTTTCAACAATTCTTTTAAAATATTTTCAAACCCAAGATCGAGTATTTTCGTTTTGTCCTTCATAATCTTTGGGTTGAAATTTACAATAAAATGAATCAATCTAAAAAATAAATTAATGGAGAGGCGTTTTCCTTAGTATACTAGTATAATACAATTTACATAATTGAAAACACATTGCGCAAACTTATACCATTGCATTTCCATAAAGTACGTCTTCGGCAGCTTAACAGCAGATTTGTTAGCATTTTTGTACTTTCTCCAAATTGGAAGCAAGTAGCGACAATGCAATGCATTTCATCTAAGAATTCAGCGATAGAAAAGAAAACTTTTTCCTCATGCGCAATTCTCCGAAATGGTCTGACCACATTTCCAATATTGAATATTCGTTTCGTTAATAGTCTTTCTGTGGCATATAGTAATATTGTTCGGCAAACGTATAGTTTTTTTACATCTGCACTAAAATCACTTTTTGTGCTAATTCCAAAAGACTTAAGACTAGATGCATTCTGTCATTTTGGTAAGTATGCCATGAGCATAGGTAGGTGCATATCTACTTTAAATTTCAAAATTAACTTGTCAAATCTAATACCCTGTAAGATAAATCAACGAGTTGTGGTACATAATTTTATTATGCTCATTCAAATCAGACAGATTAATTCTCGAACTGTAAAATATTCATTATTCAATGTCATATTTTTATCTAGCTGCATATACTACATATACTGAATCGTTATAAATTTTTTCATTGATACATTTTCAATTTTGAAAGTTTACTGCTGGTGTCACGTGATAATATTTTATCTAACATATTTATGTTTCATCTCATATTTGTGTAAAGAAATTCATCTGTCCAAACATTTATCAAGTTTCAAAATACACTGTATTGAAAAAAGAGGAGAACGAGAACTAGGAAACCATCATCATCATCGTCATCCTTGCATGTCATGTAAATGAAATTGAAAACAATCCCATGTACAATACCTTAAAAATATAATAATTCCGTGTGAAAGTTTTTTTCGAACAAGAGAACTGTCATGGTTACACCGTTTATAAGGAAATATTCGTTTCTTTTCGAATATTCGAAATTTTTATAACAATTTAGTAATCAATTATATAGAGTGGAAAGAAAGTATGATATACAAAATATATATTTAAAATGGAGTGCCTATTGGCGTTTTTAAATAGGCTTTCCCAGCTATCCTTTACAGACAAAAGAGAACAGCAAGTCCCTGACCTGCGGCGACTTCAAGGGGTGAAGGCAAAGCCTTAGAAGAGAGGAGGAGGAGCTGGAGATTCTTGATTGTTTCTGCCAGGCTTTTACAACTAAATCTCAAACAAACTTCAGGTTGTTTTCGTAAAGAGCCACAATTTTTAACTACACAAAACAAAATATGCAAATAAATCATTACTCTTACTATTCATTAAAATTTATTAATTCCAGGAATTTTAAAATAAAAAAACATTCTAAATTGACCTCAGCTACTGACGCAAGATAATTTCTCTGACGAAATTCAACGTTTTTCAAAATAAACGTCCACTTATCTTCGTAACGCTTGAAGGAAGTAAGGTCAGAAGCTTTAAAATAAAAATTTGCAGTCGGTCGATTAACTACAGCATTGAGCATACTGCGATCGTATTGGCCAAGTATCTTTTCTCGCAATCTGGAAGAAATCTTGGTTTGTGCGATTAGCTCGTCCAGACTTTCCAACAGCAATTTTCCAATTGTAACATCCCGATAACTTGTTGTTGTTGTTGGGTGACGGAGATACCACGGAATTCCCTTCCCGTTGAATAACATTGCATCCAATGTATGTTTCCTGAAAGCCAGTATCAGAAAATAAAATGAGCATTGCCCCACTTCTTAATAAACAATTAAACTGGACAGAATCGTTTGATGTACAAATTTTAAACTTCTGCTATTTATTCACTAACCGTATCCATTACGCTGCTACTTTTTCCACAGAGCAAATTTGAGAAACTTTCACTAACGAGAAAATGTTTTGATGAGAGTTGATTTACCTCTTTTACGTCAACGATTTTTTTAGTATTTTTACAAATTAAATAGGACAAACTACCAGAAACGGAGTAAAAGTTTCGTTCAGGTAACTTCGTTCCTGACTGGAGACCAATAACATGTATACCAGCGAAATTGATGAGGGTAGGGTAGCGTTTAAATATGGTTGACGAAGAATCATTTCATGAGGCTAGCATTTTGGTTTCTGTACAATCTATCTTGGCTTTTCATTTGTTTGAGAAAACTTTTTGAAATGATAGATAAGCATAAGATAGATGATTGATGATAAGTATGCAAATTTATAGCTATTTTATTTTCGACTTGCTTAAATTTTCGTCTTTATTTCACTCTGACCTTGACTTTTGCCAACTACGTCTTCCCTTCCATGACTCTGCACTTCTCTGAGAACTTAAATACTTCCATGATTTATAGTATTTAAAAAATGAATTCAGCGTTCCCTGAAGATTTCTACGAATACAGTTATTAGTTGGATTTAATACAATGAAAGTAAAAGAACAGCATATGTTGTCAGCAATATCGAGTTTATCGACGAACTATTATTATTATCCATTCCATGTCTTGAAATATGTATATGCGTTTCTGTCGAGAACTTGTACTTGCATATGCTTAGTCCCCACTTCAATACCAGTCTAAAACGATTTCCTTTTTTACTCACCAATCCCAGTGTTCTTTTTTGCATATTCACGATTTAATAAATTATCAACGAT
>JAHZNB010001119.1:0-11530 GCA_027744295.1 Callyntrura guangdongensis
GTGCCGTTGTTTGTCGTTTGGATTTCCTGAATAAAATGTTAATACAATAAAATTAATATCATACGTCGCTCTATGCTTAATTAAAAAGAGGAAACTAATAAATCTAAAGAAATGTGACACCATCAATAACCAACCATGTACAATTTAATTCGATAAAATTTGCTCTACTGTCGTTTTTACGTGGACTTTCGACTTAACATTAATGATTATAACTGTGCAGCATAAAACATGGTGATGAATCACAGTCTTAATATTTATATGCTGCTTACTAAGCTAAATGACATCCAAAGGGTGTCTCATGCTGTGTATTACATTATATGCCTTGTGCGATGTCGCTGTCACTCTTACTGCTTCCTATCCCATGTAACACTTTTTTCACGACGCCATTCTTTTCGTTGAATAATCTTACCTGTTGTTAGAGAATAGAAATCTAATTGAAAACAGGAACTTCCCACAATTTTTTAAAAAAAGGCAAAGAAAGGAGTAACACAATTGTGTTTATCAACAATGCAATGCCAACAACCGTGATGATTCCTCTTGCTGAATTACAACAATCATGTACTTTTCTTTTTCCTTTGCAAGCCAACAACACGATGAGGACTCGTTGACGAGAAACATTTTTTCCATTTTACAAGTACGCAGAGAAGGAACACACACTCCCACCCATAAACACAACCTTTCTTTTCTACGCACAAAATAGATGTGTGTGTCTATCTCTGCAAGACGTATGCAGAGCAGAGTTGACAGTTTGAGACGTTTATTTTTTCTATTTTTGTTTCCCTGTCCCGGCGTCGCAAACTGAAACCAGAAACTGCGTTTGTCACTTGAATGTTTACTCGTTGTGTATTTAACAGGTTGTCAAGTCAAGAGTATGCCGACAGTCCTCAACTCTTGTAAGTAAACTATGAACAACGCATAAATTGACATGCAAAACAAATGAATTTACAAAAAAACATGCGTGCTCAAGTCAAGTCCAAGTTTAAACAAAACAACAGCCTTTTTTAAGTGTTTTCTGTTAATTGCACGGAACGGTGATACTACTTGTTCTTCTTGATACTTTCCTCTATTAACCAAGCACTGCACTGTCGTCACTTAGTTAATGAGTAACAACGAAACATATATCGCTTCGGCAAGAATCCATACAGCTTTTATTTGATTTTTAAGTGTTTACTCAAGTACTGAAACTATTGTCTTGACTGTATCACCGACACTATACTTTTCAGTGCATGTAACATTAAACGTGTTAAAAAATACCACAAATTAAAAGTTTAACAGAAATGCGCTGTCCGAACTAAATTTTTGTTTGGGTTGCAAAAATCCAAAATGTTTCTAACGAATGATGACGAGCGTTGAGTTTTCGCAGATCCAAAAATTGACAAGTTATGCTCATTGTCGAAATATGCTAAACTAGTCGCACAAATATGGTCTAGATCAAGTTGGACTTCGTGGAACACACGTTCGATGACTCAGAGTCACGATGAGCAAATACAACAGAGTGTCCGCTTTTAGGCCGCACTTGCTAAAATTCACAGGTCATAAAATATTACATGGACTTTCTGCCATACACCTAGGTATATATTTGTCATGCACAATGTTTAAACTGTACTAAAACGTCTTTGTTTGGATTCATCAGAGTTCACAAGGCACGCAATAACTACATCATGAAATATTATGTTCCTCAAATGCGAATTNATATATTTGTCATGCACAATGTTTAAACTGTACTAAAACGTCTTTGTTTGGATTCATCAGAGTTCACAAGGCACGCAATAACTACATCATGAAATATTATGTTCCTCAAATGCGGATTTAAAAGTCCACACTGTTGTAAAACAATAAATTCTCAATGATAACTAGCACGGGTCTTTTTACTATTTAACTTGTGTCACGGTTTAGTGTGCAACTGCTGAACTGCCGCTTATCTTATCAGCTTTTGCTAATAATTACAGCTATTAATTACTTACTTTGTTCATGTATTAGATATGTATATTCTTGTCCGCTCCTAAAGAGTTAAAATCTTGACCACACCGGCTTTCACACAAAATGCAGTCAAATTACTAACCTCAGTAGCAGGCAAAAAAAACGTGAGCCAAGCCACTTGTTACACACGCAAAGAAAATACAATCTATGAATAAACAACAAAGTGTTCTATCACCGACTGCTGCTGTTGATCAATGAGTTGCACGTTCGACCTGAGATCATTCAAATCTAGTTTTCATCTTCCAGAGAGAGATTTCAAGCAGACGGTAAGCGTCCTTCTGCTCAATCCACCATTGAAAGCTATTTGTAAAACTCCAGTGCTGGTGGATTGTCTACTGCTCACATACACATAATAGCACAGGTACGTCGTAAACAATTACGAGTCTCTCATACAAGCTCAAATGCCACAGCCAAAGGAACAAAGGCAGCAAGATCCCAAAACATCTTTGAATGAACGCATTATATAGTAAAATAGTACTCTGTTGGCCCTCTGTGCTGACTGATAAACATTGAGCGTAAAAGGTAAGGATGGATATACATTAAATGATTTTATTACTTTTTTTCTCTCTTTTACTGATATTCCTTTTTGATATGATTGTTCCTTGCGTAGAGACGAAGTGAGTAATATACGTTTTTTTTCTCCTGAGGACTCCTACAACAACAAAACCAGCAAGAAATGATGACTACACTACTCACAGAGAACACAAAGCCATGAGAAATGTTACAAGACACATTGTTGAATATTGTTGAGCGTAATAGAGAATCAGTAAGTTGATGATGTGACGCAGCGATGCGATTACTGATGTGATAGCTATGCCTGACACATTCAGACTGACAGGGGTGCAATTCATATCCCTATTTTACTTTCATTACAGCTTCTTCTCCTGCTCTTTGCTTCTTTCGTTGTCGTTTTTCTTTGGGGTTCGTAGAGTGGTGGTGGTGTGCTTTTTATTTCTTGTGCAGACAGAGGACTTGCTGGTGAGTAGAGAAATCCCATGTTAGTTTTACAATGGGAAACTGACTGGGGGTAGTGTGTAACAATACGCAGCACAGCATTTTGTTGTAGGAGTAAAAAAGGTAAAATTGCTGCAGTCAATACAACAACAACAAAGCTTCACAGAGTCAGTCATCATCGTCAGCCAGCCAGTAGCTAAGAAAAATCGGTGGCGTTATATATGTAATATAAAGTTTCTCGTCTTCAAGATTTTTTTCTTTGTGACTGAACTCACCATCAGATTTTACTCCACACATACCCATTAAAGTGACTGAGAAAAAAGAATTTTTTTGACTGTTATATGCTGCTGTTGTTGCTCGTGTGACTGTGGCAGTGTGGTAGGGTGGACTGTAAATTTAGATACTTCCATAATGTTTCCATTCTGGCGCTATTATGAGCATATATACACATACTCATGTAATATGTGGCTTACTTTTAGGAGCATTTTTATTTCATCCCTCTCTCCATACTTTTTACCAATGTCTGATCATCATGAGATCTTTAACAGGGTTGACGTTGGAAAAGATGAATCAGAATCAACGAGTTGTCCATTTCACCAGTTTACTCTATGTACTTATGTGATAATCTGCTTGTTTTTAACATAATATATACATATATATCAAGGCGCAAGGAATATTATGCATTTTTAGAAGAAGGAATACGGAACCCAGTAGCCTTGTATTGTATTTTTTCTGTTGCTCCAGGAATCCAGAATGTCATGCCATGCCAAGACTTTACTTTTAACACCCCCATTACGCTGCAGGCTAGCCATAAGAAAAAGATGGTTTTTAGGAAAATTGCTGGCTTTTTTTCTTGTCATTTTCTATAACTTTGTCGAAGCCAGAGGATATTTAAGTGCTTCTCTTACCGTTTTTGAAAAGAAACAACGATGATGATGTACTGATGTGGCGAGAGTGGTGGTGACGATGGAAAAAGAATTTTTGACTATTGATGCATGATGCATATATAAAACCGTATACACATAATGAGCTTCTTTTCTATTATATGGTACAATTTAGAAAGAAACATTCTTCCACAGAATCTTTTTTCTTTGCTTGTTGTAAAGATTTTTCCTTGAATTTTGATGCGACTTAAAGGTAGTCATTGTCATGCTCTAGCTGTTACACACGTTACTTGAATACGAAGTCATACATATATACAAAGTTAGGGAGCGATAAAGAAAAGAAGAAATACATGCGTAGAGCTTGAGGTTTTATCATGATGATGAATATCAACTATTCATCCACCCTCACCTTCTTACATTTACTATACATTTTTCCCATAAAATGGTGATGGTATTCCAGTAGTGGTTATTTTTAATGACGTCTCTAGATTTACGGAGAGTCATCATAATCCGCATAATCTTTTGGTATTAATGGGTACACATGGATTTACTTGCATGTAATTTTTTACAAAAAAAATACCAGTGGGAGCGAGATGATAAAAAGATTCCCTTCTGCTGCTGCTGGAAGGAAGCAAAACTATGGATGTATTTATAGAACTAACTAAATAGATTCAGCACAATGAAAATATAGATAGATATAAACTAACAAAAAGCCATTCTCTCTGAGATGATCGACGACGACGAAGACGACGCACTCTCAGCGCTCACACGCCTGTAAAAAATGAGAATCTGCTGGATGATACTGAATACTGATGCCGGGGAATAGCAAGAGTATCTCAGTAGTTAGGTTAGAGTAAACATCATAAAACCACCGACCGACCACACTGTGAGAAAGGAATGAAAATAAATACTTTCCCGTAATTTTAAATCTTTCTACCGATGCTGAAAAGAATACAACGTATAAGTACAGAAAATAGAAGATAATAATAATAACAATAGGTAATACATATTACACATCGTGGTATTTGTGTGGGGTATGATGGCAAGACAGCTAACCGTCGTCGTGATGTTGTAGACATACATACAAGTGTAAAAAATGCGTATAAAAGGAATGTATTCCTATATAAACTCTACATTTGTGTGAATTTGACATTTTTGTGACACAATAAACATTTTATTATTATGCGTTTATTATTAATCAAACAGTCATCATGGCCGTTACTATTTGATTCTGTCTGGGAATCAAAATTATTTTTTATATTTGTACTATAATAAAAGTCAAAACGTACATGGGTATACATTATCTTGAGCCCCAACAAGTGGATTAAGACATTATTGCTCAATGCCAGTTTTCGCTAGTTATATGTTTATAAAGCACCATCTCACATTAAAATATACCACACGAATAGACAAATTTTTGGTAATAATGTCAATGTTAAATGAAAACGTTTAATGTCAGCTAACGGTGTTTATAACGTAGCAGTTAAGTAAGGTACTGACAAGAAAGAAAATTATTGTGTAGTACCCTCCCCCTTACCGCATTTGACGATCAGAAGAATCTTTATCTTTGCTATTTATATACTGAAATCTGACTACCGAGTGCAGCTAGTATGATAAATGATGAGTCAGTGCAACTAATCAGAAACAAGCTGTGGCTTTTATAATGATTTGAATGGGATTTTGTGTAAAGTAGGTAATGAATTTTACGTTCATAAGAAAAAAATACCGCAAGTAGCAACAGTAATTGCAATGATCTCGGTGACGTAGATTTTAATAATATTTTACCGAATGATCATGTCGTACTAAAATTGTGGTGTCATATCTATAGATAATTTGTTAAATAGATAATTGCAAGCTTCATACTTTTGTATAGCGCGGGTTTTCATTATTTCAAAAAAATGTTTTGTGTACTATTTAAATATTTTGTAGCTGTTTTAACCACAGAGTATACAGAAATTATGTATTTATTCTATGGTTTTAACTGTACTATGTTGAATGAGTGCGGTGTGGAAAACTATAGTTAATAATAACAATACAGTGTGACCCTGGAAAAGTAATCTGTATATCAAACAAATCATAATTATTATTTCGAATAATATTAACAACGGGTCACCTGAACCACTTTTACTTGCCATATTAATTTGTTGTATTTATCATTTTCCACCCGTAATGAAAAAGTAACTGTGTGGTAAGTTAGAATACCTATACAGAATGAGATTACTAATTTTTCGTATCGAGCTAATGCAATAAAACTAAAGGCTTGTTATCGAAATTTGTAATGCTGCTCTCAAAATCTTGAAAATAAATTTCTTTTATTGGAAGCCACTGACATAGTCTTTAGAAAATGCTGTACACGTCAAAACCCAAGAGATGCACTTCTGTCTTTCCTCTCGCGTACGTAATTCTGATTGTAATGTAATATTGACACGTTGCATATTTCATTATGGACATTTGAACATCCATTAAAAAGATGAAAAAATGACTCACAACCAGTATTTAGTAACACAGTTGTAGTATAAATTTATTCGTTAAAACAAATTCGAGGATTGTGAATAAATCAAATGATTATTTGTGAATCATGTAATAAATGGTTATTTGTTAAGCCATTTGGAACAAACGGACAAATTATTACATTTAAACCAGATTTAACCGCATTGTTTGCAATTTAGCCATGTCAATTGTCAACTAAATAAGATGGTGGTGGACCTATTATACCCTATCTTACATTGCATAGAGAAAGTTTTAATTTACCATTCTAAAATACATGCAAAAAATTAAATATACCGCTTCTTACATTACTAAATACTAAACGTTACCTACCGAAAACTAATCGATGCAAGTGTTAACGTTACTTTTGCAAATGGGAAAAGAGTTTTTTAAAGTGCTGACAAAGAAAATACGAGGTCTGAAAAGGCTAACCCTAATTGTTTTACTGACATTTATCAAATATGATCGCGACGTTAAGATGATAACGCGATTTTGAAATTAACACACCCACACGTTATCAAGTCTTATTACAATTTTGCCCGTTTGGTTCCCATAATGTACATACAACATACACGTATAGCCCAAGTTTTATTTACTCCCCTTTGCGTAAACCCTTAAAAATGCATCATTCGATCAACTCAATGAATAATATCAATCATATCGGACAGTATGTTGGATTTATAGATTCACAGCTTTTGTTGGCCACATTTTATGATACGAATTACGTACCTCAAAGTGTTCTCTGCAATCTTATCAAATATAACGGAAATTACATTACCTAACAATACTAAAATCCTACCAGGCCTATATTTGGGCTGCTACATAAATTATAGTTACGTCACGTTACAAAGATATATGACAAGCATATATATCGATATTAACCGGTATGTATTTACCTCTTCTCTTGACAATTGAAGTGTCACTGTTGCCGTCAATTTCTTTGAATACATTAACAACGGGAGGGGCGACCTCAATTTTGAGCAGCTCAACTTCGAAAACAAGGGTAGCACCTGTTAACCATACGTTAAAAAAATTTATACACGATTAAAATTATAATATATTGACTACTATCAATTGCTTACTATCAGTAGTTTTCTCTGCCACAGAGTACAGAAAATAAAGCTTACCGGGAGGGATTACTTCTCCTGCACCAGCATCTCCATATCCCAAATGTGGGGGAACAACAAGACGACGCTTTTCACCAACGCACATGTCAAGGAGACCTTGGTCCCATCCTTTTACAACTTGTCCAACACCAATCTGGAATGTGAATGGTTGATTTCTGTCGTGACTGTGAAATCGTGAAAAAATCCGTTATTGCACTTTCAGTTTATAGGAAATAATCATGCGATTTCAAAATGTAACAGTTTGGAACCCTAACGTAATTATTAACTTATGTTATCCCACTCCACCATACTGTGCCAAAAATGCCATACCTGGAATCAAACTGCTTTCCATCCTCAAAGGTTCCTTTATAATGCATCGACAAAAGCTGCCCCTTCTTGGATGTCTCCGTGCAATCTTCTGGTTTTGATAGTACCTCTATTTTTAATTCAGCTTCGCTCGCCACAATACTTGATATGACAGAAAGTAGGATTGCCGAACTCAACAGGAAGTAGGAATTCATTTTGGAAGCTCTTGATTTACTTTTTTGTATTTGGTATAATAAAATATAAAAAACAGTAAGGAAGCCCTTTAAACCGGAGGAGGAAAACCTAACTGGTAATGGATAAAGCTAAAATTATTATCTTTTAAGTTGCACCAGATTGATTTTTGGAAATGCTGCACCTTAATTGTACATGTAGCTACCAATACTACCACAACAATATCATGTGCGTTATCTATCACTACTATCGTACACGCCTCATGGAAATGTGACAAAAATTTGTTGAACACGCAAAAGTAAGTGTCGTCTCGATCTCACCGTCAGATTCGTTGCCGTGTAGGATGTGTTCTATGCAACGTGTACTTATTTCATTCGGATTATCAGTAAAAGTAAAAAAAAAGTCAGATCAAAATGAGTATCTTGTTGGTTGTACCGTGAACTGAGTGAGTGGTCAATATGTTATGTTGAAATGGAAAACCTTTAATTCAGACCATACTATATAATATATGCAACAATAAGATGAATAAGACTACGACGACGATGGACAAGACGACTTTTTTGGCTAGTGAACTGATGTAAGAGCTTCGTTTGATTTGAATTCAATGTTTTATCGTATATAGTGGTAATCTCAGTCAAACGACAGTACGATAACAGCTGCCAGCAGCTATATGTGTTCTTGTACTTCGTTTTATGTACAGCAGCAACTTCGCCAGAAATCAAAGCTGTTGTAAGGGAAGACAATCGGTTTCAGAGTTACGTCTACGTCCTCCAACTTGACTTGTTTTGGTTCCACGTAAGTACGTCTTTTTAATATGTAGAAGAACATGTATCAAGTTTTTCCTATTCTATACATACACGATTGATGCAGCAGCAGCAGTACAGCTCGGCTGGTCGGTATTACATTAAGACTTGAGAATAAGTTGGTAAATCTTTAAAAAAGCTGTGTGTAATGTTGGATGTTCATGTACACACGTATCCGTGTCGTGTACTATTATCGTACAAACTTCAAGTGCACTCATGCTTATAAAGAAATTGTTATAATAATATTTAGCTATTTCGTTTTTCATTTGCGTAGTTTTTACACAAAACACTGTCTGTACATAGACTTTGTATAGGTACGTACGTATAGGACATGCAGTGTAAGTAACAAAGTCTGAAATCCACTGTTCCTCCTCCCAGAAAAGTCAGTTCCTGTGTCTTTCTTGCATGTCTAAAAGTGTTGCGTGTGTAGCAGCATCGAATAGTGTTTTCTTACTTAAGCGGCTTTTTATACATTAGGAAGATTTACAGAGGCACGAACTGTGGTATTATTATTATGTAAATTATAAAGTCATATCAGCAAACAACGATTCATGATGATAGCAAAAGCCCTTTGCAAGTACAATTGTGTAGACCAGTATCCAGGCACATTTGGGAAAACTGATTCCCTCATGCCCACAATCCATGTCGGTTTGCAGGTGAATTTGTATGTGTAATTTTGTATATGACTAAAATGCAGTACACAATTCTGTCATCTTTGAACAACCTGTACATTTGGTTAGCCAAGTATGGCATTATTCTGGCTAGTTACAGCTCTCGCGTATCATTGTTGAATCGGGGACTGGTCACAACACCGCTCCACATATGGTTAAAAAATGGACAGAAAAAACTACAAGGTAGTTCCTTTTTCATGTAATTGCAATGAATCCTTCTCAATGTGTGCTTATTCAATTCTCTACGGACAGGAGTCACAAGTGAGCAGTAACTTAAAACGAAGAAAAACTGTTTTTTATACGCTTAGAGCTTGTTTCCAAGCAGAGTGACCGCTATAAGCCAGCTCCATCTTATATCATTATCAGAGTTGCTTCTCGTAAGTTCTGTATTATGTTTCAGCATGTCATGCCTCTGCACTATGATGGTAGTAAGCCGTAGCCACCACAATTACAGTAATTCTACCAAGAAAAGGCCAGTTGATTTGAACATTCGAAGTCCGAGGCTAGAGGGATCGTTAAGTAAAAGAAGAACAGGTGAAAAACAGGTTATTGACATGAACGGTGTGACAAGGCAGCATCCCATTGGATGGTTGGGAAAATCCAAGGTAAAGAAGATGCAGAAAAAAAGTAGTTTGGTTTGGGGGGAAATGGGATGAGTTGGTGGTTTTACGCTGAGCAGCACTGCTGCTGCTGCTGGGGTGAGGGTAGTTTAAGCTTGAATTACACAGCCAAATCTACATTTTTATGCATGATTCATATGAAAACCCCACGTACCACATATGGGACTGTTAACTGGGCACATCCTTTACATATATGAATAGCATCAGCCATATATACACATGTGCTTGAACACTACTGTTGTAACTGACATGGGTAATCTAAAAAGAGTTTTTTATGGAAAAACTTGTGACTATACCTGACCAAGTGGCTGAAGACCACACTGGCACACATAGAATATCGTTTCTGGTATCCATGTCGTGTCTTTGAGGGGATAATATATGTAGTTGTACGGTTGTGCGGAACATATTATGTACAAATGTACAATGTACATTGCATAGCTATATGTTAGTATTACACACATTTTTACTGTGTGCATGAAATGAACGTTTTGGTATATATCATATAATTAGATGAGATATACTATATACGCACCACTCAACTACTAGGTAGATCTTCTTAGAGAGATCTCTAGAAGTTATAATATTTGTTAAAACTGAAAATCTTCCATATAAGAGAGTTGCCCAATGTAATGGCATAGCGCGAAAGAAACACAAACATTACCCAACAAACCTAGATCACAGATCATCAGTCCACTTGTGAAGGAAAACAAACTGTTATTTATTTACCTTTTTATTGTAACCCTTTCTGTTGCACCGGAGTTACTAGTTTGCTGCAGTTTAAACAATGTGTTATACATGAATCTAGGAAGAACTCGCTCACAACCAAACACTTGGAATCAGACGATTCGATAAAGGGGACATTTTGTGAGAAGGTAAGCAAATATTGTTCAATTTCATTTACACACCGTATTAAATAAATTGATAATTGATATTGATGACAACATAACATGGTCGTTTTCAAACAGAAGTACAGGCATACTTCCAATTTATTACAAAGACGTGTCATGGTTAGTAGGTTATTTAATTGAAGAATAATAATCCTGTATTGAGAATTGTTTTTAATAATTAAATGAGCATATCGAAGTGAAAAAGAGCATGTTCTTAGTAGGTAATCAAAAAAATCATATCTACATTACAGTCAAGAAATTGCCAATTTAATCAACTTAACAAGCTCAACGTAAGTGCATGCATTTGTACGAGAAGTTGTATGAAGTAAACAGTTGACAATTAATTTATATGTATTTGTTAATCAGTAAGATTCGAATTCCGTTAATAAATCACGTTTGTGCCACATCATAATATAAACGAAGAAACGTGCCAGAAATTTTTGTGTGGCAAAATTTAAAATGTTTAGGCAGGTAAATAAAATTTCCGTTCTGTGTATACTTTTTAATATTTCAAATTTTGTGACACGACCACAAGCACATGTAAATTGATATCAAACCAGGAAGTTGTGAGTAAAATATATTATCATACCAAATTCATGAAGTGCAGGAAAATTATATTTATATCTCACTCCACTCCACC
>JAHZNB010001120.1:0-11389 GCA_027744295.1 Callyntrura guangdongensis
TCTAATCAAGTAAAAATAAAAATCGATCTTACGCTAGAATGCATAACCACAATCATCATTGGACTAATTCAATTGTTGAGTTGTTGTACTGCAACGCATAATGAATATGAATAGCACGTACATGCTAATAACGACTTTCAAGGCTCTATTCTGACGCATCGCCCGTCACTAATAAAAAACAATATAAAAATTGGTGATTTGATTTCGATCTGAAATTCAGCCGTCAACACGTAACATGTATATTGTATATAGCACAGTTACAAATAACGATGAAACTCACATACATATTTTTATAGCTATTTATAGCTATTAATATTACAGAGAATATACGTTTTTATCATTATCATCTACCTATGTAAAGAAGTATGAATACGAAGCGTCGTCTATAAGTTTATAAAGTTGCTTCCTGGTCAATTTTTGCAGGGGGAACATTTGTTGCGTCATAAAAAAGTAGTGGTCGAAGCTTTCGTCATTCCACACCGAAGATATTATTTTCTTGATTACTTACCTATTTACCCACCGTTCAAGTCAAATTAGTCAGAGAGGGAAGACAGTCCAGTATAATAACTACTGATTAGGTAAACTTGTCCGCTATTTGGGATTTGGCCCAAACAACAAAGTTATATTCACATTCATCTGCTGCACAGGCAACATTAATACGTAAAAAATTGTATGGCGCTTTGCTATAATGATTTCAACCACCTCCCACCATGGTATATCCTTACTCCTTACAAGTGAAATCTCAACATACATTTTGAAATTTAAGTGACAAATGACAAATTAGGGATGACAGCATCAAGGTAAAATGTTGAATCATTGAATGCGTTTGTTTTTGTACAAAACTAGCAGAAATGAGAGTATGTATATACGTATTTGGTACAAAGTTACCTGTAAATTTTATCAGTGGATCACTGCGTGAGCTTCTCTTGGAGAATACTATGCTTACCAAATTGTGGTAAATTAATTTGTACAAATATAGCTGTGCCACGTGGCCTTCTCGTCTATTTTCTTGGTCAATGCTATGCTACATGATGCGATGATAATCTTGATGATGATGACAGTGAAGTCATGATATGTTTTTATTACACACAAAAAACTCGTTCATGTGCACCACCTGCAAAATATCACTGTCGCTAGCATGCAAAAGACGTAACATAAGTAGAGAGACAAAGATTATGTCGAGTCACTAATGCAGACAAGGGTCTCTTAACTCTCGAACGCGTGTAGATTGTATATACCTACATCAACAAAGTAATAATGTTTCGAACGTAATAATAAGCAATAAAAAATGCAGGCGCCTACAAATGAACGTTCGATTTCCATTTCGTGTTTGACCGGATGTATTTTGGTTTGAAAAATGAGAAAAAACAAGAAAGACTATCGAGATAATAATTGCAAATTAATACTTTATTTCTGCTATGAATGGCAAGGAATCAATGTCAATGACACAGTCGTACCCAAGCCCTATAATTATGAGTCCAGTCCAGATAGTTGGGGTGAAACTAGAAAAATTGTTGGTGGTGGTGACGTTGCATGTATAAAAACTTATTGAAGGTAAAGTCATAAGGTGTTGCTAAATGTATTAATGAAAAAAAAAGAATCTGACAACTCACGACGGCGCAATATATGCCAGTAATTAGAAGAAAATTTAATTTTAATGGAACTTTAATTCAAATAAGGAGCCTTGAATCAAATAAATCTGTTCAGGAAAAGAAAAAAAGTTGCCACAATTATCATAAACACCTAAGAACATAATGTAATCTTCGAGGTGGTACACCACCACACGACACGGCGTGGTGTAACGTAACACGAAAGCTCCACGCAAACACACAAACAAACAAACTTGCTTCCACAATCCGCAATCCACAATCCGCGCTGCGTAAATAACAGTAAAGGTCAAATTCGTCGTAAACCTGACCCGACAAACACCTGACAAGAGTCATGCAGGAATAAGCGTGTTAGTAAATATAAATGTACCAAAAACAATTTGCATACAAAAATCCACTCGTGTTTGTGTACAACCATGCTTTGTTATAATAGCAAATAAACTGCATTATGAATATAGGGTCAAGTAAGCAGTAATAGGAATAAACTATTTTTTTTTATTAAAACGCGAAGATGCCAAGCCAAGCCACCTTAAAATGGTATCATGCATTTTTGCTTAACAGCAATTAAGCAGTGTCAATATCGCACAAACATACCATTCTTGCGTTTTTAGCTGGCTGCCCTAGAAAACTATTGCGATAATGAAAGCGGGCGTCCTGTAATAATTTAGTTTGTTAAGGGGTACACAAATAGTATGATTACCAAAGTTAGTTCAAGCTCGTCATATCCACATGAACCATCATCACGACGACGGCACGAGTTCGTCGTGATATGGCTGTATAGCGAGTATTTACACAAATATACATACCATACAAGGTTTAACGGTTATGGTGGTTGCAAGAGAAGAAGATGACTTACCTAAAGCCGCTGTAGGCGATGAAGCCCTAGCATCTGCAAAGAAATATACATAAACAGCATACACAGAGAATGTAGAAAGACACACACTCTTATTGATTGTGAGCAAGATGATAACTTTTATTGTACTAACGCTACGAAAAAGCAGCAGCGTCAAACAAATGTCTGTACATGTAACTTACAACTAAATTGACAATTAGCCAAGACGCACAGGTAATACTACAATGATGATGTGACGATAATGACGATGATGAGATGTTCAAAAAGTGGTTTGATAAACGATACATAACAACACAAGAAAAATATCAGAAGGTGTTCCTGGTCCTGAGCGTCCTTACATTTCCTTATTAATCGATCACAAAAGGAAGTCCCTCAGCAGCAGCGTCATGTCATCATCATCAGGCAAAAGGCAGAGTGCAGCAGGAGCATCGTCATCTCACATGATGAACATGTGAAAAATATCATCATCATGAGTGAGATTCCTTTGTTCCATCTTTTGTATCATCATCATTGATAGATTCGTTATTCGCAGTATTATACTGTATTATTGTTATGATTGTAAAGATTGTAAAGAGAATATAACGTGTATACAATACAACCAATAGACTGGAATTTTTAAGCCGCTGTATTGCTGTATATATATAGAGAGAGATTTATTTAGCGCCACGAATATATATACATCATCATATATATATATGATTGTATGATATAATGATACGGTATAAAATTCGACCGATTTAATGTGCTTGTAATTAGTTGTTACCATCTTCCATGATGTTGGAATGATGTTGATGATGAGGTAGGTAGGTACATGTTCTGTCCCGTGCGTATTCGGCTCCAGGATATTATGATACTCGAAAAATTGCAGAATTTTTTACGAAAGGGTTTTAGTATATAAAGGAATAACGGTTCTTGAAAGGACATCATTCACTCACTTCAGCTTCTCAAGCACTTCTCACCTTATTATTTTTCAAAACTAATTTTGTGATTTACTCACAACCCCCAAAAACCATCATCATGCAAGTAAGTTTCCACATTGTTTATAATTTTATGTGAACCAATAAAATCGGGAATAACAGTTTTAAGTGTCTCAGTTGAAAAGTGATCGGAAAGAACATTGGAAAGAATTGAATTGGAAAGAACAAGTGTTTATTTATGTACTCGTTTTGTGTGATTCACAGACCGCCATCGTTTTCGCTGCCCTCTTCGCCGTCGCCTCCGCCGGAGTGTTGGCCCCTAACTCTTCTTGCCGCTCCAGCTCCAGTCCAAGTCCTTCACGCTGCTCCAGTCATTCGCGCTGCCCCAATCGCTGTTGCTCACCCCGTAAGTCGCTCAATTAAGTTTCTCTTAAAATTACATTTCAAAGTCATCCTTCAAACATTTCATTGTCTACTTCAGGTTGTCCGCACCGTTGCCGTCGCTCAACCAGTCGTCCGCACCGTTGCCGTCGCTCAACCCGTCGTCCGCACCGCACTCCCATCCTCGGTTAAGACTGATGTCTTCACTACCACCTTCCTAAATTAGCAAATTCAACGACAAATTTACCTAGTCTAGTACTAAGTTATTTTTATACCATGTTGAGTTATTTGGATAAATAAATTTGGCGTCTTCCAACAAACGTTTATGTGAACTATGCACTATATATGCATTCATCTTATCATGAGTTCAATCAAGTGATCGATAAGGGCATGATAGTATGCATTATGCGGGGTCATGCTAAGTTCTCGAAAATCATGGCTAAATCAATTACTTCCAACGTTGTGCTTTCTTAGTCAATATTTATTGCATTATTCTTTCGTTCCTGCTATCAATCTCACATTTGACATGACCTAACTCATAAACACGTAAAGAGTAGTTCACTGATCAATAGTTGTGAGTACAGTAATCAATATGCGTGCCTGAATTTTCTTTCAAACAGCATTTAGATAGGTATTATTATTAAGTATTTAGTGCGGCAATACAGAGTACGCCCTACATGTAAGTTACTCCACGCTAGCTTAACAAATTTTTCTAAATCTAATCTATACTGTAATCATAAACCATACAACAATAATACATCATATTATTATCAATATTATAATTTTTGTAACAATATCATAACTTGTATTCATTACGTTAGTCTATATACTCAATATTACAACTAAGATGACTTATTTTAAACAAATATTTGAATTGCATTTTTAACTGTTAAAGAATGATTCTCGNAGATGACTTATTTTAAACAAATATTTGAATTGCATTTTTAACTGTTAAAGAATGATTCTCGAGCAATATCTACTTTTACTAACTTTTGATTTGCCCATAGCCATATTTCGTATATAGTACGTGTACCTTTCACAAGAAATAACAAATTTTTACATCAACGTCAGTAGTAACATTTCTTATTTCATATGTACATCAATCTGTTTGGTTAATTCTCTTTTCTTTTGCGCTTAGGAAAATCTCATGCTCTTTTTCAAACAAAACGAATCTTTGCAGTTCTTTTCTGTCCTGTGTAGTATTACATATTAATGAAATTCATACATATAATAGTAGTAGTAGTGGTAGAAGAAGACCAACTGCTTACTTCTAGCGACACTTATTGATATGCTATTTCACGTGTATGAATAACACAACCTTACATTCAAAATTTAATCTCACACTTAATGATTTAGTAATATTATTATAACTAATACTTTAGAAACCGTCCGCTTTCCAACTGATATATAGGAAGGTTCAAGGGAGTCACGAAAACAAAGAAGGGTCCAAAAATTCACGTCCTTGCTATATATCGTGTAGTTAATAACCGTTATTATACGTTACCGACTGTACACAACAAATTATATGAACAAGAGATAATTGACGAGTAATTTGATGTATGTACCTTTCACAGCAGACAATGTTACAATTAACTTTACAATATTTACAGCGTTAAACAAGACATCTTACAATTTCAACGACTGACAAGTGCTAAAATTACATTATTTGTATGATGATGGATCATCTAATTATTTACATAGTACCTAAAACTAACATCATGCGTATTTTAACAGCACACACATAACAATACAGTTCTGCATACTATCCCTGGATATTCCCAAGTTTATACAAAGCTTATACGTTTGATATACCTATTTAAAAGGGCTCATTTGGAGATAGTACCTACTTATCTTATTTGTAAATGACTATAATGGTTACTGGTGCTACGTTCAGTTTTGTTTTTATACGATATACTGTTACACTGACTCCTCTTTAAAAATCATTTCAAGCCAGTTTTTAATTAAAAAGTCGATAAACAAAAAATATGCACTTGCCAACATTAAAAATGCAAAACAAGTGCAAAATATTTGATTACCCAAGTATATTTGCGTAGTACGTTTCACATTTTTAGTTTATACTGATTAGTACTCTTACCATTTTCGAACTTGGTTTCGAAAATCTCAAATGTCCTTCGTACAAAAGCCTCTCTAAAAAGTCCTTGTACAGCTGCAAAATGTTTACAGACTCCAAGAAAATTAAACCTGTACGTACCAACTAGGTAGAGATGCGCTGATAAAAATGCTTAGAAATTGTATACATGTACTCTTAGTTCTACTAACATGCTACATTATCAGATCAGATACAATTTATAAATAGGTAACATTATATATATATGAAATCTGATTTAAATCATGCAAGTATACCTAAAAGCATTTTATATAACTCTTATTTATATAGCAAATTTAGTTTCCGCCCATGATCATCCATTTTAGTTTCTAAAGTCGTTCCGCAACGGCGGCGGCGAGTTGGTGCACACACTAATCCCAGAATCACTAGATTTCTCGCAGTACAAAAAACGATTTTGTTGCTGGTGTTGCTGCTGAGACAAAGCTTTACCCTGCGATCCCCCACGCTGCAAATGAAGATGATGCGGTTGTGATTCCATTATTCCTGAAGAACCACTTCCATTTTCCTCAACGACCGCAGCACCATTTTCGTAAACATGGCCTGCTGCCCTTATTGGCTTTCCTCCAGCAGTAGTAGTACTATTTCCAACTCCAGAGCAATTATTACTGGGCTCAAAGAGGGATTTAGCTTGGAGAAATCTGTTTCTTACAGAATCCGTATTATACGCTGGACTGTTATCCCGTTTTCTATGATGCGTAGCGTTGCCTGAAGAGGGATGATTCTGTTGCTGATTATCACGTGTTTGCTGCTGTTTAGTCCACTGAGAGTGATTCTGCTCTGCCACAATAGATGAGGTAGCAGCCCCACCACCCGAACTTGTGCTGCTACCACCAGACACATTTGAGTTATTTGAGGAGGAAACACTGTTCCAAAATGAGTCTCCAGTTGCGACAATGCCACTGGAACTACTTCCAGAGGAGCTCGCAGAAGATGTTGGTTGTTGGGCGGTTTGTACAGCACCAGCCGAGCCAGCCGTAATGGAAGCGCTTGTGTTATTGGATGGTGGGATGATACCCGACGGAGCTCCTTTTGAAATAAACCGATTTGTATGATGATGGGTCCCTTGCTTGTTATTATTGTTATGATGCCAAGCCACACTGGGATTTCCTGATGCCGTTCCACCTCCTCCCGCTACCACAACCGAGGCGGAGGACGTAGTCTTTTGAAGATTTATCGGCGACAGGATGATTTCCTCCGTTTCGGCATCCGGATGACTCTCTGCGCAACTCAAGTCAGCTCCACTGATCGGTTCATCTCCATCTTCTTCACCGTCCACCTTTCCGACAAAAATACCTGAATCTCGAGGATGATGAAGACGGTAAAAATGGGGTGACGGAACACCTGCATTTGTTGTCGTGTGTCCTTGCTGTTGGAGTTGAGCTGGGGAACCCTGATGCTGCTGTTGTTGGCTCATAACTCTATTTGACACGTTGTTGGCATTTGGGCCAACAGTTTGGGCACCACTGCCAACAGTGCCATCCACCCCAACATTGACATCAGCAGCACGTGCAGTCTTTGGAGTTCTTTGTGTTGTTAGGTAGTATCTGTACTGATAATACGTTTGACCTGGGATTCGATCTGACTCAACGTCCCATTCACGAAGAAGCTCCACAGCTGTCAGAATCTTTGTTCGATCTGCCACATCCACAATGCCAATCGTGTCCAAATCCTCTTCCTCAAGCTCTTTGAGTATATCAAGGGAGTCAAAACCGTGCTTCACCAGTTCCCGCGTGTATTTCTGTAAGAGACGAAAAATGAGACAAAAGCTTTTAAGAATGTGTACTTTGTCAAACATATTAAGTCAAATCAGGCATACAAAACCCTTCCTAGTGATTTTTTCCTTTTTTCTTCTTGAACGGAGAATCATTTCTTTCACACATATTTTTCTTTCTCTGTTTATACAGTCCTTTAAAACAGATAAAATATCACAAAGACAGAATACATCATTTAAGTCTATACTATACCATTGTAAGAATCATAGTATATGTACGTCCGCTTCATATGAGCTCTTATTATACGCGATTCGGCATGTCGCAGCATGAGTCACCCGACCACCGTACCACCAGCTTGCGTTTTTACACTACTGCGATTTATACGATTTTACTTCTCTTTCACAATATACACTTGACAGGGAAAAATGGGATGGAAAATGAACTGGGAGAAAAAAGGGTGAAGTGAAAGGCAAAAATTCATAGAAAAAGAGAAGAACGCGGTAATGTGCCTCCAGCCTCACTCACTCTCATAGTTCAACCAACAACAGCGTACAATATGCCATTCACTCAAGCATGATTCATGCATTTGGAAATGGAGGCAAATAAAAGGAAGAAGATTTTTTTTAAATGTGCACAGTCAACCTGACAGCTTCAAATTCATTCCGTTTTGTAAACTGGTTGTTTTTCGGTTCACCGTGCTTGCTCCCGTCGTATCCACCAAGTGTACCCACAGACACACACACACTATTTCTCGTCAAATATATCTTTTTGCCATTGTAAAATGCCAGCACTGGCTATAACGTAAACGTTTTACGTTACACTGATATCACGACACGATAGTCTTTATTACGCGTGCAAACCTACACATTCACTTTAGCAGTAAAAAACCTCTCATTTTCTGTCTTTCCCAAAACCAAACAACATTCTTTCAATCCAATCTAATATTTATGGATCTTATATTCTGTTGAATGCTTAGTCAACCTAAAGTCCGTCATATGCCATAATATTTGACATTTGGCACTTTCATTGTTGTATAAACTCATAACTTTACTGGATGCTCAATCAAGTGTAGTAGAGCCTCGCCTTGCCATCATCATCGCCATAAGAAATTCATAACCCAGTCTGTGAACTGAATCGTTCTTATAATATTTGAAAATTTCCAACCGAAGCGAGAAAGTGTACAACGTATATTGGTTTATTCCTTCAAATTATTTATTTTTATGTCAAAAGAAAGAGAAATGGAAAGAGCAAGAGAACAACCCTGGCAAAACATGTGTGTGTGGTCCCCTTGAATAATGGTGAGGATTATGCAGATGATAATAGACAATCATTGTTATATTTTCGTGAATAGTCTCTTTTTCCTTTTAAAAATACACAAAAGTGTCTAGGGATTTTCCTCTAATTTATTATCGCTTTTTGTCATACAGCACCTAGCGATTTGTGTCTTCCGAGGGAGGGAGAAAGAGAAACGGGATTGTGGAGAATAAATCCGGAAGTAATTCACGTAGATGAATGATTCCACTATCTTTTGATGTTGGTATATGCACTGTTAAAAATAAAACAGAGGATAAAGCTCAATCACAAATGAATAATTACGACCGTATGTTGATGACGGTGGTGACAAATGGTAGTCCCTAAACAGTGACATATTATATGTAATGCAGCTTTTGAAAAACATAACAAAAAACCCGGCGTATACAACAAAGGTACTACCACCACCGAACCGAATTACAAGGAACCTCGTTTTACGTTTCCAGTACTGCGTGGGAGGAAGACACGGAAAGCTATCCCTGTGCGTTGTAAATATGTAATGTTACTGATGCCATGGCTTTGACAGAATACAGACAAAACCAAAATAATTAGACATTGACAAAAGACCACCATTGACCCGTATTGTACTCTCCTATCTGGTACTTTTTTTCTTTAAAAACGACGAAATAGTTGTGTTTTTATGGCGTTGTCTGTTTTACACAAAATAAAATCACAGAAAAATACAAAAAGTTGAACGTGGTAAAAACAGACTACTTTAAGCATCGCAGCAGTATAATAAAGCCACAGTTATGGAATAAGCACGTTTTCCTTTTCTTTAGTATTTTAGGTATGCCTTATTATGCGAGACTACACGAGACAGGCACACACCCGTCATTTTAGACAACTTCTTGAATGGATGCAGGATTTGTGCCAAGAAACAAGACAAAATAAACAAAAGGTCTTGACATTAGCATATTGTCATCTAGTTGAAATCAGATGCACAAAATTAACTATTAAAGTATGCTTGTCGTCTGCCCATTTTGTTTGCTTTCATTCAAACAAAAAAATAACAAAAATAAACAAAAAACTTTGCCCTAGTTGGTAAATTGCTAAAAATTGTTACAATGAGCTTGGGGAATTCATAACAGAAAACATTGTTCCACTCATGTAGGGACAATATCTTTATTATCGACCGTGTGTAGTCGTATGACCTATCTGCGCTCTGCGTCGGGAATGATTATACTAAAAGTACCCTCAGCAAGCAAGAATCTTCCTCCATTACCTCTCACCTTGTATTAATATTTACATATAGACGAATACGATTCCTAACATTCTTCGCAAGTATAATGACTCATATGGTCCAGAAATTTGCTTTCTCCTATAGGTTTACATTTACCTTCTACCACTACATTTTTTTTATAGCCACTATTGCTATTTACTGAAAACGGAAATATTCAATGCGCAACATTGTTATATGTACGATTGTACACGTAATACGTTTATTGAACAAAGAAAAATCATCAACTGCCATGCTAAAAATTCAAAACTGCAGACTTTATCTCAAACAAAATGGACGTACGAAGATGTGTGCCCATTGTCCATACACATTATCCTGACACCTTTAGCACAAAAACATGAGACGTACATCATTTACACTATACTCAAGCATAGACAAGATGAAAACGTCTAAATTTGTGATAACGTTGGGCGGGATTGCTGCTACTACCCTATTTTCTCTGTTTCAGAAATTGAAACAATGAAATTGCCAGAGGGACACAATCCAAGGTCTGCAAATTTTCTACTAACAGCTACCCTAAAAACGTTAACTAGTTTCAACTACATTTGTTTTAACCTCCATACAACGTGTATTGTACCACATCTAGTACTCGACGTTAGAATCTTAAACGTAGTATACTACAGTAGCCAAGCCAGACAAAAACAGGGAACAGTATGTTACAGTAAGACTTTTTTTTATTTAGGAGCTAATGCGTGAAAAGTGGCAGATGGAAAAGACAAAAAAGTAGCGAAAATACTTTCCTCTAATTCAAAGCTTCGTCCTACTTCACACAAAGGTTCCAGTGTTTTACAAGCTAGGAAAGATTTCCATGTAATGCATCTTAACAAAACCCAATCGTTGAGCTGCAAAAAACTCAAGTCAGGACTACTCGTGCTTGCTCACTGATAATAAAATAAGAAAACGAAGTCGGAAAAAATTTGTTGCAGCAGCACCATTTTCACACAAGAAGAACAACACGAAAAGTCAAGCATCAGGGACCAAAATGTCACCAGAAGAAGAGACTCACACAAACCCTCAAAATGAGAAACGAGAGAAATTGGTAAAAAAACGTAAAAGTTCAACGGTTCGTGATGGTAAAAACATGACGCTACGATACTTGTTATGAGGGAAATATCTTTCAAGTTACTCGGTAGTGACGAGAAGCAAATGGTACAGCCGGTCGGTCAGTACAGCTATGTATCTTTACAGGTACCGTCTGAGGCAAAATCCCAATGTTTGTGTTTTACTTTTAACTTTAAAAAAA
>JAHZNB010001121.1:0-24315 GCA_027744295.1 Callyntrura guangdongensis
TTTTTATACTTTTTAGTAACGAAAATAGCTGATTTTAAAATTTGAATATCTCGCGTGTCCCGCGCTGTCCCGTGCTGATTCTTTTTGTAAAATGTTTACTAAGGGCTTCTTTACAAATATTGCGAAAGAAATTCTGCCCCAAGCTGTCCCATCTCGAACAGATCGTGTTCGAAAACACCAAGTTTTCAAAATTAAAAGTGGCGCCATTAGTCACAGGATTAATAAAAATGCATGAAAATTAGCACACTAGTAGACGTCAACATTCTCTATTCGATGCAATTTTTAGATTTTTAAAATAAAATTTTTAATTACCCCAAAGGGATGAGTTTCCCCCCATCGGGTCAAAGGTCAATGTGATGTACCTTACCGTGTTCCCCAGGTCCTCAGCTTTCAGAATATATATTCGTGTATGAGGTAAAATTGTTTTTCGAATTAATGGAATCGTTCGTATTTACGGAATACTCAGTGAGTCATACATGTTGGTCACGGAGTCATAGTAACTGATAACGGACTCACCCTGGATTCCGTGCTGGTCACGGACTACTCATCCAAGCCCATCATAGACTCATCCTGATTGGTCACGGACTAATTCTGGCTGGTCGCGAACTCATTCTGGCTGGTGACGGACTCATCCTGGCTGGTCACGGACACATTGTGTCTGGTCACGGACTCATACTGACTGGTCACGGACTCATCAAGGGTGGTCACGTACTCATTCTGGCTGGTCACGAACACACTCCGACTCCTTCAGGAGTCATATTGATTTGTAACGGACTCATCCTGGCTGGTCATGGAGTCATATAATGGCTGGTAACGGACTCACCCTGGCTTCCAGGATGGTCACGAACTCATTCTGTCTGGTCACGGACTCATCCTGGCTGGTCACAGACTCATCCTGGCTAGTCACGGACTCATTTCTGTTGGTCACAGACTCGTCCTGGCTGGTCACGGACTCATCCTGGCTGGTCACAGACTCATCCTGGCTAGTCACGGACTCATTTCTGTTGGTCACAGACTCGTCCTGGCTGGTCGCGAACCCATTCTGGCTGGTCACGGACTCATTTAGGCTGGTCACGGACTGATTCTGGCTGGTCACGGACTCATTCTGGCTGGTCACGGACTCATACTGGGTGGTCGCGAACCCATTCTGGCTGGTCACGGACTCATTCAGGCTGGTCACGGACTCATTCTGGCTGGCTACGGACTCATTCTGGCTGGTCATGGACTAATGCTGGCTGGTCAGACTTATCTTGATTGGTTACAGACTCATATTGGCTGGTCACAGACTCAAGGCACGCCCGTCAAGGCACGTCACGGCACGCCCCGGTTTCATCCCGACGAGTCGAGTAATGATCCTGACTAGTGCACGATTCGTCCAGTCTAGCATTCAGCTTGGCTGGTCTGGGGTTCTTTTGAGTTGTCGGGTAGGACGCATTCTTTGTCCAGCAATCTTCCCGACTGGTCTTGGAGCTCATTTGGGCTGGTAAGTGACTCATCCTGCACAGGACTCATTTCAAATAGTCGAGTAGTCATCCAGTCTCGCGTTAAACGCGTTTTTTTCAATTCAAAGTTAACTAAAAATTAATTAATTATTAACTTGATTATATGTTAACTGAAAGATAACGTCGAACTTGCGATCTAAAGAACACTAGGACATCAACCATGCACCACCGTGACTGTCTTTTCCAACTAAAAAGATAAACAATTTATATTCATATTTATATGCTATAATATTATTAGTTATTAGCGGTGGCTATCTGCTTTATGGTGGTAAGTTTTTCTTGTTTGCATATACTTAAGTTTGTTTTGACTCGGACCTTTGTTACCACAACACAAAACTGAAAGACGGACAGATACGACAGAGGGACAGATACGGCAGACGGACAGATACGACAGACGGACAGATACGGCAGACGGACAGATACGACAGACGGACAGATACGGCAGACGGACAGATACGACAGACAGACAGGGGCAGTCGGACAGTGCCTTCGCAACATGCAAGAAATGTTGCCGCTACTGTTGCCATGCGGCAAACTTCCTATACTTATCCGGTACTCTTCAATTATCCGAGCACTATTACAGAAAATCTTAACGCACGTAAAATTATCAGATTTTCTAGTTAAAAACTGCATTAACAAACGAATTTGATAGTACAGTAGCTGTCCCGTTCCTGTGATTGAGGTATAGAATCAAACTTAAATAGGTATTCATGGTGGGATGTGGAATTTGTTCCTTATTTCATTCAAATGTACCTTTATGACAACCAATTATTAAAGAATCTCTTTGTCTCTATTTTTATTACTTTCGTTTTTTCTGTAAAAAACGTTTTAAATGTAAATGTAACAGAAAATATACAGGGTCGGCAGATAATATACATTAAATGTTAATCTTGCTTTCATTTACGGACTACTAAAACTAACTATCGAAGATTAGCGGTTCAATTTTCAAAGCATTTGTCGGTATCATTTCAACTTATGAATTTAGTCTTTGAGCTTTTTAAATTCTATTTTCAGTTCTATAGATGACATATTATATCACAAGTTGAACAAGTGGACATGACATAATCAAGAGTTACATTCTTCATCCTTGATTCTCAATAAAGCCTAGTGTTATTCATAAGGCCAAAATGCATTTTTTGCCTTATAAACAGCCACAAATTCTTTATTTGTTTGGCATGGCTTGATCCCAGAGGGCATTGCGGAGATATAAAATCATTTTACAAAACACAACTAGGTGGTTTTTTAAACCTTATTGTACCGTTACCATTCTCCAACTTTCCATTTTATCCCGTACAGCTTTCGCAAAATCTGTATGACAATAAAAATATATGAGGTCTCCTTCATTGAGATGGACAGATGACAGAGCTTATATCAAAGACACAGCTTGGTTGCTCCAGCTCCTTGTCTAAAAATAAGCTTATGGATCGATGGATTTATACACGAAAGTTTTCTTTTGAAAAATAACTCATGTAAAAGAATGCCTAAATACACGACTACGACTGTTATGAGCACGTCTGGGAGTTTCTTTACAAAACCAATATATTTTCTTTAACACATATGTGAAAATGGAAGAAACACGTACCGCAGTATGGACATACGTATTAAAACTGATTGTATTATTGTAGATCATTGAAGACAGCTTTCTTTTGATGGCAGCAAACGTGACGAGTTCAGCAGTACAAATTCCTCTACTCACCTGTACAACAAAGCACTACTGTGAACAACTAAATTGATACTAGTAGAAATTTTGGATTGACTAGTACCTAATTAAAATCCGAAAATACGCTTTCAGTTACTTAGTACTATTAGTCCGTTATATGTTTTGGCAATGTCTACGTAACACCATACCACATGTAATTTATGCCATATATATTTACATACTTACGTTGTTGTAATTCAACATTACCTACCTATATGACTATATACTTCGATGTGTTGTGGTAAAAGAGTGATTAAATTAAATACATATTTGAATATAATCGTAGTCGACTATTTGTCAACACATACAACTTATTAGCAGCTCCTTTTACGCGATAATTATTTCTAAAGCCGCAAATGATAAAAAATTTAATTACAAAAATCGATTATCTGTCCTTCAAAGCTAGCATGACAATTGACAATAATATGATGTTTATTTAATGAAATGAGTACAAGAAAGAGGGTCTTGTAACTGGGTCATATATGGTGAATGCGCTCAGGAATAAAAAAACTCACGAAGTACTGAAAATTCATTTATTGGTGCACCAATAAAACATCCTTTTATTATTTATTTTATGGATGACCTATTCATCTCTTAAAGTAGATGTGTATTCCCGGTCAGGTATAGAAATATTCAATCAATTATTTAAATTTCGGTAAGCCACATGCTTCGTTTAAAAAAATCCTAGTTCGACGTAATCAATTTATATTTTAGCAAATGGCAATACAATAGTAAATTGGGACATACAAAATGTTGGCTCCAGTCCACTACTAGTTCGTTTTAAGATTTTTTCAAGGTCTTTCTTTGTCTTGTCAATCTATTAAAATATATATCTTTTCTCCAATAAATTGAAATACTGGATGTACTATCTCCATTTTCTCTGGCGAATAAATCGATTTTTATTCAAGAATCCCAACATTTCTGTTCATTGTAAATTGTTTTTCTTGCATATTCAAGCTTTCATGCACTTTCTTTAAGCTTGCTTTCTCTTATTAATATGGCAATTTTTCTCGTTTCGTAAGTAAAAGCAACAAGCGTACTGGTATACACTTTCCATGTATGTAGAAAAGGATGGGACTGTGGGAAGGATCTGTACAAATGATGAAAGTATAGCATTGAATATATAAAAACAAGTCGGTACATTCCTACTTCCACACTGCACCGCTTACATTTACGTGATATTATATCTCCCAGAGATATATCCCAAGATGCCTTATTTTTTACACTAGATATAGACTTTATGTCAAAGGAGAAAGTAACTTTCCTTTTACTTCTCGTACAAAAAGAAATATAAAAACTCTTTCTCGTCAAATGCCGGAAGAAAGTATTCCGGGAATTTACAGAGAATCCCGTTGTTGTTCACATTCATGTAAAAATGTAGTGAAGTATATAAGCAAATATACATTTCTAAATTCGTGATACTGATTTTCGTTTTGAAGTAACAGAAAGGAGGATACAGGTGCGTGTGAACTTATTGAGCTGAACAATTAACTTTTATTACGATTTGCCAAAGATTAAAAGATTTCCGTTTCTGTGAGCTTTTTGTACCTGAACCTTACGCATACCTTATTCCTCATATACTTTCGTCATTCAGCCATTAATCTGGTTATAATCAGACAGTTCGGTACGGACAGCGCTACGAGTAAAACGATCACGCTGCTACTGTAACTTGGTTATTCTAAGTTAAATTACTATGATAAGCACACGCTGTGACTTGCCCGCTGAAAGCCGGTGTGCTAGCATGGATTAAGGATTTGGTTACAAGCAAACATTACATATATATATGTACCTAACACAATTCTTGGTTGGTTTAGGGACCTACTGCCAACAAATTGTAAGTTTAAATCAAGCTCATTACTCTATAATGAATTTACCATAGTTTATTACAAACTACCCTGTTTACACGATGTTCCTGTTATTATAATACATGACAGTACATAAAAACGTCAACTAGCACAATGCTAACATAACCTACTTAGATTTTTGTTTTTAATTTTAGCGAACCGCTTAACCAATGGACGTTCCAGAGTCGAGTCTCAGATTTCCACGTTTTAACTCATCCGATTCTACCGTTTCCAATAATTGTGAAGTTGCGATCGATTACAGCAGGTCTTCTTGCAAAATGTTGCCTGAAGGTTAGTTTAAAGTAGTAAGCAAGAGAGCTAGCTACGATGTGTACGCACTACATAACATAAAGAAGTATAATCAATCGATATGGAATGAAAAAATTATGAATATAAAAGTACGTAATGTATTATAGGTATATAATAGTTGTTTTTCTGCTGAGTTGAAATAATAAACCTTTTTGTTGTTGCTCTCAGGCCGAGTGCCAATTTCATCTTCATCATCGTCGTCTTATCGTGTGCCCACCAAGGGAATGAGAAAAGCATATCCAGAAGATCAATTTGGATCTCGTAATTCCAATCATATTCCACACTCACCTCCTCCCAGAGTGGCGTCTTCAGATTATATTAAAATGGACGAATCATACGCAACTATTCCGTACTCGACAATTTCCAACAATGAGCAGGAACACAGCCAAGCCCAATATTATACGTCACCGCCCCCACCCCCTCTTTATAATAACAGTGAACAGCACAGATTCAGCTATACTTATGAAGTAGGCAACGAAGATGTGAAAGAATATCAGTGTTTGAAGTGTGGAATAATTTTCTCTCGAGAAACTGACCTTCACATTCACTACTCACAAGACCATGGCTATGGTCAAAATGGAGATGGGAGTAGCGCCAGTAGTGCCAGTAGTGCAAGCGGTAATCTTTCATCCAATAGAGGACAACGCAATACCAACCAAGAAATGTTCTGTGACAAATGCCAACTGCGGTTCCATTGCTTACTGTCCTTCAGAGTTCACCAACATGAGCATGTGCTACCAAACGTCCAACCCCATTACCCCATGTCAAATTCTCACTTGTTGTCTCTCAGCTACACATGCGAAATTTGTGGTGCCAATTTCATGTCAAGAGAAAGTCTTACGGATCATGCTAATGCTCATCTCTATGAACATGTTTGTTCAGAGTCTACATGTGGAGAAAGTGATAGTACCGCCACTAATTCTTCGGAGGGGTTTTACACACCTCATCATTACCAACAGCATCACCAACAAAGGAACTACATAGATCATTCCAACATAAACCCGGAGAACGTGGAAACTTTGTCTCGCCAAATGACTCATCATCAACAAGTTCCTCAACTGTTTGAACCCAAGGCTGATGATAATGTAATTGTAAATCAGGGACCAAACGCCTATTCTTCTGAATACTCATCATCGTATCACCAAGATATCTCGCCACCTGTTCCAAACTCAAAAACGACGGGAATTTATGAGCCGCTTATTGTAATGGATGATGGAAAGCGTCGCTTCAAATGTGTTGTGTGCAATAAGTTCCTCTCTTCACGGATTGCCCACGAGGAGCACACCAGGGGAAAGCATACTGGGGATAAACCATACAGCTGTAGTTTTTGCGGAAAGCGATTTGCTGTTTGGAACACCTACAAACACCACATGAGCACTCACAAAGGTGGAATAACGCCACTTCAAAAATGTGGTCTGTGTGAAAAGAGATTCAAAACCGTTGATTGTCTCAGAACACACATGCAAAGGGAGCACAATTATCAGGCTGGAGAAGATGGGGTAGGTTCTGCGGAAGGCAGTGACACGAACACAAAATGTCCGTACATTTGTCAACTGTGTGGAAAGGGATTCTTGAGGAAGATGTGGCGTACCCGTCACTATCTCTCTCATGCAGGCCAAAATTGTTTCCGGTGTGAGCTTTGTAGCTGTATTTTACCTGATGAACAGAGCTATCGTATGCACCATGAGTCGCATAAGGTATCGAATTAACTGTAAACTGAGAGTACTGGAATGACGATAAGTTAAAATATCCTAGAACTGAATACGTGTAAAAAAAAAATTGCTGCTCCACATACCCCGACTGCAATTAAATACTTTTTACTTTAGCCATTACTATTTTGGTAGACAAGTTACAGGTAGAGAAATCGTAGTAAGTAAGTCAAACTATATATCACAAAAATATTCCTCAGAAATTACCTACCCATACAATACATGTCGTTATGCCGTGTATAGGTTACATTTACATCTTAAGCGGAAGCGGATGAGAAGTTGTGTCATTAACGTGTCAATGTGTGTTAGCTAGCACCACTTACTAAAACATCGGCATAGTGTAATAATGCATATAACCAAATTGCTCCTCTCAATTTGTAAATAATAACAATTACTCTTACGTCTATAAACTCATTGTTACAATCAATCAGTCAGTTATTATTATACATATAATACGAAATGGTGTCTGAAAAATCTAATTAATGCCTACTTGAATCAATAAAATGGTTACCTTTTACCTGAATTTTGTGTTTTGATGAAAACTATATAGTTGGAAAGGAAAGGAAGGAAAGCAGAATATTTCGAAAACAAACTAGATATTGATGCACACTGTCATACAGATAGGATGCACAACACAATAGATAATAGATAATATAGACTATAGACTCATTCATTCTGTCAAAAGTTTGGATCAAATGACCATGTCATGATTTTGCAACGACTCGTTGCAAACGTGAAATAGAGGACACTTTCTCTCCTTCTCTGCTTCATATCTCGACAATGTGGATTAAACGCATGGTACACATTTGGCTGAAAAAATATATATGCACTGCATGTGTTGGACAGGATACCCATATTAAATGACATAAGCCAGTCAGCATGCACCTGATTAAAGAGTCGGTATCAAGCTCAACAGGCGCAGTCTCTATTACCATAATATATCGTTAATACCGTCCTCCGGAGTATCCCGGTGGTCGGACTCCAGTGTAGTATGTGTGTGTTTTGGTAGGGAAAGTGAAGAGAAAGTATGTGCAATAGCCGTAATAATGAGCCAGCGGATTTTGGCCTGGTACTTTTTGTACACGACGATGGCCACTCTGCATTATATTAAGTTTAGGATAGGGATGTGATATGATATACTGTATACATAAATTCTTTTTGGTGCCAAGAAGATATATATTTCACATGAAGCAAATCGCTTGCACAAGTTCCAGAAGTGTTGAGACAGGCCTGTGCATAATTCATTTTCGTAGACACTACCTATTACCTTAGTTGTTAGTAGAGAAGTGAAATTGAAACAACAGTTTGACTGAAATATGGGACACGTTAGAGATGAGGAATTAGCTAGGTACACTATTTCCTGGTAAAATCATTCGAAACGATGGACCTTTCATCCGGAAACAGGGATTCCTCTTTGGGGCCACCAGGTGAAGAAGCAAAGCAGTTAGATGGCATTGATTTACGAACGTCAGCTGTCACTTCGCACACGGAAGCTGTACAAGCACTTAGAAAGTACTTGCTACGGAAAATGTCAAGTGAAGGTAAGGGAAAGTCACTGCTCAACGGCTGTTTTACCTGTAGCTGAAGGATATCTAGAAAAGAAATCAATGTTAATAAATATATCTCTGCTGTAGAGAGCTCGGGTGACAAGGAATTAGAATGCACACCTGGAAAGGTTATCTCCGTTGCAGAGTCTGACGGGTCCAAATTGTACTGCAGGATGGTACAAAGGCCAACCGTAGGTAACTTAAAAACGTTTTAAATTTGTTCACCATTTCCTTCTTCAATCCTTCTTTTACTAATTGATGTGGAACAACACAACAACTAATTTTCATTGTAGCGACACTGAGGGACGAAACTCACCAACAAGGTATTACCAAGCGTTGCATTGAAAAGCACAAAAGTTTGGATTTAGACGATAACATTAGCATAGGCGCACCGACAGAATTACGTTATCTACGAACGGATCTCTGCATTCCTGTCTTATGGAGCAAATGTAGTTTCTGTGAAGAATTTTTCGAAGATGAAGAACATTTGCGAACACATTTACGAGATTCACACTTTCAGTATTTTCTCAATTACATAAAGATGAGACCTCTTACAACAACAAAAAGTCTGAGTGATTTGCCATTTAGCAGTGCGCTTCAAATATCAGATTCGCCACCAAAATCTGAAACTGAAAGTGGGGATAACTTACAAGGAATAAAGTACGGTCAACAGAAGAAGCCTGTCAGATGTCAAGTTTGTCAGAAGTGTTTCACGACGAAATGGAGTTGTAAGCAACATTTAAAATGCCATGTCAGAGACGTCAACACAACGATGATGAAAACTGATCATTTAAATGAATTATCTCATTCACCTCCTTTATAATTCGAATATTTTAATTGCACCAAAATACTATAAAATATGTTAATATAATGACAAACTACATTGTAACTGTAACTCAAACATAAAGTAATTTATTTTACAAATATCAAACTATCGAACGGTGATTAATTCCAATCATTGTTTGGTGTAATTTGGCCAATTACAAAAATGTATTTCTTGAAATAATAAATCGTTACTTATATTTGTTTACATATTTACAAGTCACACTGTTCATTTAAACCTCGACCTTCAATAGCATTATCAATATTGTCGCTACTTACTGGAACTACTTCCCAGACAAAACCTTTAAGTTCTCCTTCAAAAATTGTCTTTTTATATAAATTCAACCGTTTATTTCTTTTAGCGAAGATACCAGAGTAAAAGAAGTTTATTTTCCGGGAAATTTTGTCACGAACCGCAAATCGTAGAAGGCTTTCATCTTGGTTTGTATTTGGAACCAGTGTGGGGAAAAATTGAATATGCGTTTCTTGGGAATAGTAAGGCTTTATTGTAGCGTTGCCCTTTAAAAATGATTGTGGAGGTCTTTGATTAAATACAAGAAATAAATCCTTATCCATATTTTTTAAATAAAAACCTGACGACAGCTCTGTAATATTTTTAGGTCCCACGAACTGCCAATAAGTTCTCGAGCTGGTTTTTATGTCTTCCACAGACATATTTGAAGGAAAAAGGTCGATAAAAACCTGCGATTTTTTATTTTGATAGCAAATTGAAAGGTTCTCGCATGGATAGTTGTTTTCATCAGCTATTATGTAACCTTTGCTATCAACATTTTTTAGAAGAACAGGACCAGCCAAAATTTCTTGAATAACTCTGGGTAATTCGTTGTAGAACCGACTGCTAGACCCACAGTGAGACTTAACTGTGTTTGCCAGTGCAAAAATTTCTTGTCCACTGTGCAATTCTCTATGTTCTACCAATTCTTTATACAACATAAGAAAACCGACATAAAGTTCATTCCGCGTGAGAAATTCCAAAATGTAATAGAAATTGTCAGAGTTTCCCAGATATGTACTTTCGACCAAAGTTTTCAAATACTCGTTTACTAGTGATGGATCCAAATAATTTACAACCTCCTTCCAATACGCCGTGGCTTTCTCCTGGTTGTTTAACAACACATTGGCAATAGCCTTGTCCAATTTTTGATCGGCTATATTTCGTTTAACCTGTACAACGACATATCAGTCTGTAAATAATGTCCAAGTTAATATTTCTGACACTATGCTAATGAAAAAAATGAATAACCTGATTACCACTGATTTTTCAAGGAATTCCAGTGTTTTCGATAAGTCAGAAACTTCTTCGCGCAGTTCTTTTACTTGTTCTGCAAGGTCGTCAATCCTCACTTCGCTGTAAATATAAGATGTCAAACCTCTTCAATTTTACCATTTTATTGAGATTATGTGTATATATTTGCTAGTAATTTTGCTGGTATTTCCTCTTACACATCTCCCACTGCAAGCTGGAAGCCGAGAAAAAATATAAACAGAAACTCGGACTTCATTCTCAGATTTTCTAATGAACACAGGATAAAAATATTTAGATATGTCTGTAGTAACAGTCTGTACCAACAGTCAAACGGAAGCAAAATTCCAATTTTGTTTTCCTGTAGGAGTCGTCATTTTACGAGTACCTCGAGACCAGAAAAGTTAATGAAAAATGAATAAACCATGAGTTTGTTTCACTGACAAGTGTAGTACTTATGGAAGGCTGACCTTGTGGAAATCTTATCTCACGGAAAGACCTCTTACATACCAACTTATGCCAAATATTTAACATATCGTCAAGTAAGTTAATGTTTGAGTAAGCGAAAGTAAATATTTAATTAAAGTATAAAATGTTTAACTTGAATTGAAAGTATCTTGGATATTGGATTGCTAAGTGTTCAGTGGAGCACCAGAAATTATACCAATCAAAAGGTTGTAAATTTTGAGTAAACTGTAAAAACTGAGGGTTTCAAGATATTTTTATGATTTGACATCTGACTTAAAACAACGAAAATTGCTTTCTCATGAACATTTTAAGATGAAATTGTTGCATTTCCAAATCACACAAAGACATTTTGTTTGACCAAGTATTTGTATGAATGTATATAAAAATAGTAAAGAACATGATCATAAAATAAATATAAAACATGATCTGATATTAATTAAATTTATTTCAGTTTCAACTTCCAACATTTATTGTATACCACATAACATTTTTTGTATCACTACAATTTCAGGTTAGTATATTCAAGGCAACTTTAATCCAGTATACAGCTTTATTGCTACTTTACATTATTGCAGATTTAATACATCATTATATTTTTTACACCAATTGCCAATAGAATTCAAAGGCACAAGTTCTTCTGGACTTTGGAATAAATAAACAGAATGCTGACACGAATATTTGTATCACGCCAGCAGGAATGTAACAGATTATCCAGCATATTCTAAGTCAATGCCTTTACAAACAGTGGGAGTGATCAATGTAACGAGAGTTGATTTTAGACTGAGATCCCGCAAGGCCTTTTCCCCAATCTGTAAGGAACATGAAGACGAAGTAAGTGAACATAAAGTGAAGACACAATACTTGATTGTGTACAATTTAATGTTATTCAATACGCTTTGGTAACCTAATACCTAATAATACCTAATACTAATAATAGTCCACCTAATACCTATAATATTCGATGTGATTGAATGAATAGTGACAGAGCTTCAAACATTGAATTGTATAAACATCTCTTCCCGTTGGGGTTGTATGCAACATGCAACAAATCATTAGCAAGTTTTTCAGATAGAAACTAATAAATTATAAAATATATTATTATTATTTCAATAAAAATTATTCAAGTACAAGCGTCAAAGATAAATGATGATAAGGAAATAGACACGCTCAATTTTATATGTAAATGAGCATGATAAAGATAAGAAATTTTATATTCAGCATATTCCAATTTACCAAATTTCATTTTCCGAATAATTTTATTGCAGATTAAACATTGTTCGAGCGTTTGAAACAGTCGAAAAGGATTTTTTCCAGCTACCGAAAATTAAACGCAAGATTAAAGTTCAGTGCTTTGAAACACTTTCATAGTGAAAATGTCAGCAAACTCACACCTTACGTTATGATAAGCAGATATCTAGCTTTGTATTTAGTAGAATGAAAACTCTTCAGTAGAAATCTTCGCGAAAGTTCCTAACAATGTGCAAAACAGATGTAAAATATGAACATTGCAGTTCCGAAAAAATTATGGGATAATTTTACTCAACTATAATGTAATAAAAAATTCATCATTATCATAAATAATCATCATATAAATAAGCTTTGAAAAACTAAAATAGTCATTTGGCCATAAATGGTTTTCTGTGGGACGAGGTATGAATCAGCCATTATGTTAATTTGAGCTTATGAAATTGCCTTAATAGAGCACTAGCTGTCGCGAATCGCGATAGTATCAAACTCATACTCAAAGTTTAGTTCATTTCATGAATTCAAGTAGTATCACGATGATCGAAGTGCAACATCTGCATAAAATAATGAATTTTATCATGCACTGCAGAAATCACATCCGAAAAAGTTGCTAAAAAATGGAGAGTTTAACTAACCAACCATCCCGTTTAAAAATAGTGTAATTATGATGTATTAATGTGTACATGGAAAAGTTGCCCTTCAAAACTGAAGAAAAAGACCAGAGGAATCGACTCCGTATATTATGTTAACATTTCGATCAAACAAAATTAGCGGAACCGCAGAAGCTGAAGTTGAACAACTTTTCGCAGCGTCACGATCAGAAAATATTGCAAACAAATATTGCATTACTTTTGCAAATGACGTTGGAGATTTAGTCGTTTGGACAAAAACACAGTGACGCTGCTGCTGACGCTTTGGTTGAAAGTTGAAAACAAGCACATGCATACATGTTGTATACAAAACTAGATGACAAACGTTAACATTACGTAAATAGAGAAAAATTGTATTTATAATTGTTGGACACTGTGGCTCCGAGACCTGCGGTCAAATTTTCAAAATAACATCCTGCAAATGAGCTTTGGTTGAAAGTTGAAAACAAGCACATGCATACATGTTGTATACAAAACTAGATGACCTGTAAGTTGCATACGTAGGAGTTAAGCTGTCACAAGCTAGGATAAAGAAGTTATAATATGCAAATATACATAGAAAATGGAAGCATTTGGACTTTTTGTTCAACACAAAATTAATGTTCATCGTATTTTTTAAGGATACAGATTACATACCAGATTTTGCATACGTGTGGATTTCTTGAAATGTTATGTACGCAAACATGTTATAAGGTGTGTACGTAAATTATAAGTACACTGATTTACGGCCCATGTTAATAGACATTTTGAAATGGATGTAGTTACTACACAGTTGCACAGGTTTCTGGTTTTTTGTCGCCCGTAATATTTTTAGTGCGGACACATTTCCATGATGTTGTTTTGAAAATTTGACCGCAGGTCTCGTTAACATTACGTAAATAGAGAAAAATTGTATTTATAATTGTTGGACACTGTGGCTCCGAGACCTGCGGTCAAATTTTCAAAATAACATCCTGCAAATGTGTCCGCACTAAAAAATATTACGGGATACAAAAAACCAGAAACCTACATGCAACTGTGTACTAACTACATCCATTTCAAAATGTCTATTAACATGAGCCGTAAATCAGTGTACTTATAATTTACGTATACACCTTAGGTATTGAAACATAAAAATGTTTTTGAATTGCCTCCTCTAAAGCAGCTAAAAGGAGGACTAGAATACAAAAAATTAGCGAGATCATCCGAAAAATGTCTAAAGCTCTCATTTTTGTATTGTTTGTTTATAGAAACTTTTAAAGGTGGTAAACAATTCGCGGTTAAACCTCAAACCTGGGTTTCGCCATTAACATATTGGTTAATGCAGGGTTACGGTTAAACCTGCCTAAAAACTGAATTGTGTATATAAGCCTAAGTAAAATGACTTAAAAATGTGTATGAAGTATTGGATTCATGTCTCATCCCACGGAAAATCATTTTAGACTTAACTTATTATCTTTTTTTTTGGAGACCTTCTTCGTGGTTCTGGGTGTTCTATGGAACGGGTATAAAGAAGCCTGATAATCATTATATAAAGTGTAAATTTGCTGATACATTTACTGTTGAAGTGTTCACAAAATGCTTTTAAAGATTACTGTTTTAAACGCTCGTACAATGGTTAATATGAAATTAAAATTTTTGACCGTACTGAAATTTGGTACATTATAAATTGCGGAATCCCAAAATGTATTCGTTTTTTAATATTTTCTATCTTTATCATGCTCATTTGCATATCAAAGCCAGTGCGTCTATTTCCCTATCACCCTTTAGGTATGAATATCACTTGTAATTTTTCGTTTATATTTTGCAATTTAAACCGTGTAGTTGCAGCAATTTTATTTTCTCATTGATTTCAAGTTACGCCATGTGGTTATATTCATACACAAGCCCTTTTTGTGCTTTACTTAATAAGACCAAGACCAACTGCACTTATGAAGACTCGCTTGAAATAGAAAATGTAACACCACGAGTTTGCGTTTTGTTTTCAAAATGGCAGTAAAGATTTAGGACTGTTATGTCAATAATAAAATTGCATAAATGAGCATCAATGAATACAATGAACCCCACATTACCTTTGTTCTAGTCAGCAAAGAGACTACTCAAGGATGGGGCGTCCATTAAACCATGATACACTGACGAGTCCGTTATGTTCTCGTATCTCCGGAATGTCAATGTAAACTTCCATAATTCTTGAAACAGAATAATTTGTTAAACTCATACCAAATTCTCGTCATGTACTTTCTCATTATAATAAGCATTTTAAGCAAGTACCAGTATTTGTTCAGCAAACCAGCGGGAATTGTATAAAAACAAAAGAAAAAATTGAATGCTGTAGAGTTTAGAAAGAATGATTCCAATCCAATGGCTTACTTTTCAAATCCCCAATGTAAGAAAATTCTCTATGTGAATCAGCATGCCAAGGATTTTCACTAGATAAACAACGTGGTTTTCCAGTGATGCCTTCGTCACTTAAGTGTCTGTCAAAAACTGTAATTTCTTCCAGGTTTTTTAGTTCCCTAAATACAACTCGAATAATCTCATCGGTTAAGGCCATCATCAACACTCTCAAATTTTTAAACCAAGAGCACACCAAACTAACTGGCTGTGGCAAGGTCAAATTATATCCTACGCTGATTTCACGCAGTTCAGAGCTAGAATATTTTTTTAGCGCTGCACTTTTCATAATGACATCATCAACTGCAGATTCCCAGTTAAACTCGTCTTCAGTCAGCCACACGTATAGTATTTTTAACTTTGGCATAATCTCTATAAAGTTGAAACTCTCTCCAAGAATTTCTTTTGACACACACAATTTGGAAAGGCACGGAAACCTTTGAAATTTAAATAGTTCTAAAAATGAACCACCTTCCTTGGCCGGATGGATACATAAAGTTTTCAAAACTGGGCTATACTGTCGTACTAAATTAATAATAGCCTCGAGTTGAATTGACTCATCAATAACGAGATTTAATGATGTCAAGGGTAGACAGACAACGTCAGAAATTTGGTATAAGTGAATATCTTTAATATTTAAAGGAGAATCGCTATTCCTGGAATCAAATTTCAATCAAAAGGAATGAAAAACGAATGCTAAATTTTGTGAGTTGCTGTTTTGTGTATTTATGATCTTAAAAACTTACGAGTTATGAAAGAATTTTAAGTTGGTGATATTTCCCAGTGCATTTGAAGTCAATCGTACCGAATGAAGGGCACTTAACATTTTTGAAATTTGCTCAGGCTGTGTAGAGCATGCAATGTTCAATCGCTGAAAATTGAATGAATTAATTATTATTTTTTCTAAAGTTTGGAGCAATGAATGGAAAATAGAACAGGGAATAAACAACCTTAGCATTTCACATAGAATATCAATTAAGTGACAAGCCGTAATTGGATTGTGCAGCAAGTTTGTGAGACGTGAAGCACTCACCTGAATGTTTGGAAAAGCAAACAAAATTTCTTCCCACGATAAAGGAAATTCTTCAGCTTCTAACTGATCATATGAAAACTCAACTAGGTGAGTATTTATGCCAACTATTTCTGGGGATCGTTCGATGTTCTTTAATTGCTCGACAGTGACGTGGTCGTAATAATCATAGCTTAAGTTTGGCTCATCGAAATCTTCTTCTTTAAAGGCACCGTCAGCATTAAACTCATTTTCGTTTGTAATTGTATAAAACAAACAATCTTTTAAAGTAAGAGATTCCAAGAATGGTGTCCAGTTGTAAAGCACATTCCTAACAGTTTCGACTTCGTAGAATATCACATTTGAAAGATAGAGAGATTTCATTGAAGGTCCACAATTGTCCCAGAAATGTTTCAAGCTTTTCTCCCGTTTCTCGTTTATTGCCCAGTGATCCAGATAATAGTTTTCAAAAGGAGATTGATGTTCATCTGAAAATGTTGATAATAGGTCGAGAAAATTTCTATAAGAGTAGTGATCATGTTCGGCTTTCCCTCCTCTAATGAGAACAACTTTGCTAGCTTTCTGAAGGTAAGGCAGAGCCGCTTTGTTCCAAGTTTTGCATGTCAACCTGGAGTTTTTCAAAGATTGGATCTGGAGAAACGAAAATATCTTTCCAAGAACCTGAAATCGTATACATTTGTTTTGTTTAGTACTTTTTTAAATGACACAACAAATAATTTCGAGAATATAAACAGGACTATCTTAAGAATAAAATTGAATAAAAATATTTTTAACAATCTTCGTGTTATCCTTACCAAGGGATTAAATAAAGGATGCACTTCAAAATTGGACGTGGTTGTCTCGGTCATGTTATAATTTTAGTGGTAAAGAAGTAATAGAGATTGAAAAAAGCTGTGCTAGTGCATTTATAATTTGCTTAAAACATTCCTTTTAAATTAATTTAAACGACTGTCTAGGAAAAATATTTTCAGTAAAGATGTGTAGCTCCGAAATGGGCTTGAGAGCATGTGGTATCGATTTTTGCTAGAGGAGAAAAGTAGGGCATTCAGTTACGTAAGGTGTAACGGGTATTTTTGGGGTAGTTGATATTTCCATTATTTACATGAAGCAGTAGTGAAAGTGCTCCACGTTGCGTTACATGCATGCGTGTAAAAACTTGCAGAGATTGTATTATGTATGCATTCATTGCATTTCCTGCCGTGTGATTTCATCCGGAGAGTACAGTACACAACGACCATATTAAACACAAAGGGTGGAATCGTGTAACTTTTAATTCTGGCTTAAGTTGGGTTTACGACTGCTAAAAGCTGTCTTTAACGCCACTTAAACCGAGTTAAACCGAGCCACTTAAAAGTTTACACGATTTACAAGGAGTATAAGTTACTTTTTCATAGTGCGACATACAACTATATAAACCTGCATTTCATTGTAAATGCACGCCAAACTTCAATTATTTTGTTTCACGGTTTAGGACGATTAATTTGTGGTATCGTCTGTTTGTTATACATAATCTATGAAACCCTGTTATATATACGTATGGTCACTAATCATCAGTTGAAACCAATAGTGAATTTGTGCAACTAGCTAACGATTCGTAAATACGTACGAGTCCTAGTTCTAAAAAATAATAGTATAGTATGCAATTTGATCAAATTATCTTTACTTCATTTTCTTTATTGTTAAATAATATTATTTGTATTTATATACAAACTTAAAAATATTGAAATAGAAAAAAAACAATGCTTATAGACATGACACAGTTTAGTTGTTTTTAAATCCACTACATACGTAGTAAATATTTGCGTTGTTGTATTTACAATAATTATGCTAGCTTTACTATGTCCTACATCAATACTTCAAAATCGTAAAGTACAGCCCGAGTAAGAGAAAAAAATACGAGAGGAGAATACAATGAAAAAGCTACTAATACTATTAAGGAATTTAAGTTAGAACTTTTTTGAAGTAAGAGGAGGGTGTTGCGAAAATAATTTAGAAGGCAAATACACAGTGGACGTGAACATTGGTGATGAGAACAGAGCTTCTAATTCGGTCTTTTGTCCATGTTGTTGCAATATTTTCACTTCGTCTAACCAAGGTTCGTGATTCTATATCAAGAAAAAATGTTACGAAAAAATTACGTTATGATATTTGTATTTATAAGCTCTTTGATCCACAGTTTGAAATTGCCGTTACCTGAAGCTGGATGCGTTCTATTACAGAACCCAGTTTCTGTTGATCTTTCTCCGTTAGTTGAGCTGAAGCATTTAAGGTCAAAGATAAAGACGACTGCTCAGATGGAAGCAATCCGAGCCAAACTAAATCAGGGACAGATAAGTCTGTAGTCAAGTTGTAGCTATCATTTTCGCTGCCATCGCTTCTATTTCTGTATGAACCCCATTTCACAACTGCAGCAATCTCTATTCCATAAGGGTCACAGTCCACCAATGCATAAACTTTCAACCGATGAACACGGTTTAAGATACACAGCAGTCGTCTTGTTTGCATATCGGGGTAGCCTTTCCCTAATGAATAAATCAAATAAAATTAAATGATAAACAAAAACCACTGCAAAATTAGTAAATGTTTCTTTGCTAAAGAATAAGCTAGTTACCAGTAATTAGAATAATTGGTCCAAGTGTTTGAAAAATATTTTCATCTAAAAGTCTTTGAAAGGTTGCATCTTTCTCGACAAATAAAATATATTTAGCGTCGGTAGTAATAGTTAGTTCTAAAAATAAATAAGTGCGAATGTGATCAATATAAACTCGACTGGAATATTTAGTAAAGTATAACTTTTTTTTACATACCATGCAACTTATTTGGAACGATAACCCCGTGACGGAAATCCAAGGCTCGTATAGGATTAGTATCTTCATTCATATTACTAAAACAAATAGATCCAGCGACAAGGCCTATTGGCAGATGCTTCGACGCATAAAGCTTCCCTGGGCACCTATGAGAACAACGTCGAGCGATATATATTATATTTAAAATTATTGAAATGGTACAATGTACAACAATGGTAAAAGCATAACTCAACGACACAACCAAACCAACAGTACGAAACAAAATGATGTGCATAATTGTAAGTATTTAGAGAAAATATATCGTCTTCCAATTTTACGACTTACTTTTAACATTACTGACATTTCCGTGATAGCATTGGATAGACGACTTTGATTTCCAAAAAAATTCATGCTTTCATAATACATATCCCGCAGAGTAGAAGTTTGATTTTGCTGATTCATACGATATACGAGAGACATAATGTACATTTGCATAGTGAAAGAGCGATAACTTCGTTTCCCAAAAACGATTCTAGTTTTAAGGTTTGGATTTCGTTGAACTTTACGAACATCGCGAATGTTATTAATTAGACGAGGTCTCTCCAATTCCGGAGGTCGATTCTCTACAATAGCGTCTATGACGCGTAACACCAATGCCTCAATCGACTCTTTAGCCTTCTGTTTCTGGAACTGAATTTCATTTTGCCAAGCCTGAGCGTAGCTGGCGATATTTTGAGATGCTGACTGTAAAGTGGCTGAATGTCTTGAGGGGGCCGATGACAATTGTTGAGAACCTGCCGAATCTTGTCGAAATAACTCCGATTCCATTTTTAAAACGTATTGCTGACTGGTAACCAGCGAAATCCAAAGTTGTTGTTCTTTTTGGCTTTAATAACTGGAAAAAACCCCTTTTAACTCAGCGACGATAGTACTCCGAATTTATTCTGGTAGAGGACAATTAAACTAAAAAAGGATTATTTGTTTTGCTACAGCACAGCACAGGCACTGCTCATATATTATTTTCGAGCTAAAACTGTCCGTAACTTTCAATACCGTTCCATAAAAATATTATCATTATCAAGTGAAAATGAATGATCAGTTCTACTACACATAATGTAGTCTACATCACTATAAAAAGTAAGAAACAAAACAGGCAAATTTCAGAGATTTCAAAACAAGAATTAAAATTGCGTTGAAAGCGCGGTGATTTGAATTTCCCGCGTGCAAATACTCCGTTTGTGTATTGTGCTTGTAATGTACATAGCATTATATCAATTCGTGTTCGTGTCACGGAAAGTGAAAACAGAAAGTATCAGGAGGACAAGACAAGAGGACCATAAGGGAGAGATGAAGGCTGTTATACTCGCGTTAACCGCTATTTTTAAATTATCACATTGGTCCTGCGGCCTGACTCGACGAATATCATCATGTCCTCATCATGTGCAATGTGTATTTGAATGCTCGAAAAATGCATATTTATTAACTTTTGTATGCGGAGCATTTGAACAAAAGGAATTGCTTTTGATATCCTGTATCTGTTGTGTTTGTGTGTGTGTATGATAACACTACTCCACCTACAATACTCAAAACCAATTGACTCCAAACTTGGTACGCATACATTATAATAGCTATCTATCTGCGTCCAATTTTCATACCACGGCAACCGTTAGAAACCGTTACAACTTTAAAAAAAATTAAATATCATCATGGGCCATTTATTATATCACTCGACTCGTCTCAGCATAAAAACAATTTGTGACACATTTTGAACCAAATGTTACAACGGCAACCGTTATAACTTCGAATATGGCATGTAATATCATTTATTCGAAGCTACGTCTAAGAATCGTCTAATCAAAGCTACTTGTTTACGTTTGATTTTTGTCCTTACGAAAAAAATTTTCTGTTTGGCCCTACGATTTACGAAACTACGATTTACATGACAAAGTGAAAAATACGGATAGAATAAGCAATGGATTTCTCTTTAAAAAATTATGTGAGTTTGGTGCTGGAAGCGAGCTGTCGTCCCAGTGAATTTTAGGTGTTAATTACCGACTATCCTACGAACCGGCTATCGTTCTTGTGTACTTGAGTTGTAAAATCCTTCATTGTAACTACTGATTTACTGACTCCTTCTGCCATATACATATATGAAAACTTTCCCTTAAGGAATGTCCTTTCCTTTCCTAAACTCCCATTTAAAATGTATGGAACAAAATTGGTCTCCATAGAAGTTAAACCAACCTTACATTAGAAACTAGCTAGATTCTTTCTTAACTAAGGAATGATTAAACATCACTGCCAATGTTTGTTTTTAAGCTTATTACAATATAATATTGTATTGACAGACACTTGATGGAAAACAGTTAATCTGAATCAAGTACCTAACTAAGACAATAAAATCATTCAATTCAATTTCTGAAGAAAAATGTTTGTATCTGTGTAACACTGATAGTAATATGTACCACGATACGATGGAGTACGGCGAACAAGCTTTTTTGTAGCTAAAGAAATTGCACCATGGAAGGGTTAATGAAGTGTGTGGATATTGATATGCATTGATTATAAAGATTTCTTGCCAAAAGCACTACCAAATGAGCTGCTAGATAGAGCACAATAACTAAAAATCAACCAAGATAAAGCAATAAAAATTAAAACAAGGTCCTTCTTAATTAAGGTAACTAGGTCGGAACAATTGTCTACATTATATTATGCATGAAAAATCGTTTCCTTCAAGTTTCTTTCCACCAAGCTTAAATTAGGAAAATTACCTACCAGTTAGATTCTTACATTAGAAACGATGTGATTAAAAAATTATTATAACCATAAGCATATGAATAAAGTTGTTTCTGTGCTGTTCTTTGATCATCTTGAATAAAACAAAGCTTCTTCCAGTATAGTATTATTTTTTAGTCATCAGTCTTTATTATTCAAATTTTTTTTTCTTCTGTAAGGTGTATTATTGTGTATAGTGTTAGGATTATTACTAAACAAGATAAGCCTTTCGTGTGAAGTTAAAATTACGGTTTGTTAGGTTACTCTTTTTTAAATGAATGACTATTTTATAGTATTGCTGCTTCAGTCGTTTACTTCGGTACCAGTCAATTTGTTGCGAAATAAATAACAATCATGTTACAAATTATAACATACAACTAAAAATAAAGTAAAATGTAGTGTAGGCACATGTAGTGTAGTGTAGTATTGGCGTTGAAGTCAGCCAATTTTGTTTTTTAAGGTTTGACCCCTAGTTGACCCCCAAGGGGTTCACCCTAAATGCCCATCTTCGAACTCATGACCATATCCATCGATTGGCGAAAACAGAATTTCAAAGTTCCTTTTCCTTCAAAAGTTATCATGCTTACGGACGTACGTACGGACACGATGGAGGAATCTTATATAGTCACATAACATTTGCCTAAATAAATATTATGTACGTTATTATGTTGTGTAGTCCTTTGTAAACTTCCTGTCTGAATCATTTTCTTCTTCTTCTAGTGTTGCTTAAAAAAGAAGATTATAACGTCTGAGCCTATCCATTAATTGAGGGCAAACACAAACCGACCAATGGTACTGAGAGTAGTGAGGGTTTTTCCAATTGCATTCGCACGTGAATGTAAGATTTGAGCATTCGAAACTACAACAAACAACAAAGTCAAGTAAAAATACAATTATTTAGCTTGAAAACAATTAGGGGCTTCCACGTATATTCTTGGAATGAATATAATATTAACTGTGTATTTCTCGGCATAGCACCGGTATAATCAAGGTGCCTGTGTAGTACCACAAAATATTTTGTCATTACGCTTGTAATTGTCAACGGCAGAGTACCCAAAATTAAGCGATATCGGCCGTTAAAAAAATGCAGAAAACGCAGTAAAATTAAGCAACTTTAAGCAAAATCTCATAACCCATGAGTCATGGGTTATTTGAAAAATACAATTATTTAGCTTGAAAACAATTAGGGGCTTCCACGTATATTCTTGGAATGAATATAATATTAATTGTGTATTTCTCGGCATAGCACCGGTATAATCAAGGTGCCTGGGTGCCTGTGTAGTACCACAAAATTTTGTCATTACGCTTGTAATTGTCAAGGGCAGAGTACCCAAAATTAAGCGATATCGGCCGTAAAAAAATGCAGAAAAAGCAGTAAAATTAAGCAACTTTAAGCAAAATCTCATAACCCATGAGTCATGGGTTATTTGAAATGTACCGAATATGCAACTTTCGATTTTCCACCATTTAAAATACATTTAAAGTTGCGTAACCAAGCGCGATAATGGTACATACCCTCGCGTAAACTTTTTTGGCATAAAAAATCTTGCTTTCTTTGAATATATTTAGTCCATGATATAATTTGACTTATTGACAACCCGTGATTGTTATCGGTCACAGAGTGGAAGTCGACAGGTAAGAACCATGTTAAGACAAAATTTAAAGCTTTCCTTTCAACATGTTGATACGAGATGCGATAGAAAATCATAAAATGTGGTATCTTGGCACATATCATTTTTAATTGGACACAGAAAAAAGCTTTTCAAAGAAAATACTCTTTTCTTAGCAATAAAAATAGTTATTCTTTTTTTACAGAAAAATGAAAAGAAGTGATGAGTCTTTGAAGAAAATAAACGATCTGTTACATGCTAAAGTATCTTTTTCGATACATTAACAAGATTAAAAAGAGTACGCTTTAACCAGTGTCAATTTTTGGAAAGTTTGAGCAATGCATTTGCCCACAACATAACGGAAATCATGCTAATTAAAATGATCATTTCAATTCAAAATTCTCTTATTCGACCTCCACAGCGAAAATTCTGGTTAGCCTTTTCATTTTTAGATAGAAAATAGATTGGAAAGGTAATATTGTTATATTGTGAGTATAATGATATTGAAATGAAATAGGTCACTCCTATATGTATTTATGGGGAATGCAATACTAAATTCAAATACAAATACGTGCAAGGATACTTTTTTCCACACTGAACTACTTTGTAGGTGTCTTTGTCGTTTGTCCATCTTGAACATAAAACCTAGTCACAGACTTTGCAAAAAATAAAAATTAACAGT
>JAHZNB010001122.1:0-37526 GCA_027744295.1 Callyntrura guangdongensis
GATGAAATGAATGGATAGTGGTTATAGAAAAAGGCGAACGTCAGAAATAAGGGAAAACTGGGTTTGACTTGACGTGATGTAATATTTAATGTTTGTATTTTTTTCCTCAATTTGGTTCATCGAAATTTTTCATATTATACTACATACCCTGCACATCAACATAATAATAACAATAATAAATAAAATAGAGAAATCTTGGTTTAATTATAAATAACTAGTTTATCGCGGTTGACAAACTGCATCATATTTTACTGAAAATGAGCTGAATTAATTTAGATGTGTTTCATCTTACAGTTTGTGCTAAACTAGTACAATGATTTGTGACAGTGATTGGTGATGTGATATTTATTCTGTCACATCAACCTGCATTTATTTGATTGCACTGCTGCAATCTAATGCACAATTGGACAGAGGACTGACAGCGGACAGGAGACATTACTATATATGAAGAGAGACATAATATAATGTATGGAGTTACCTATGTACTATCTACGTTATAATTTTGCTGTTTTTTGTACAGTCAAGCATCCAATAACGATCTTTGTTAATGGGTCAATGATGATGCGCGGAAAATTTGCACGCGCGATTTAGTATAAACGATGCTTTACTAATCAAATACGCATCCAGTATTCCTGCATCTTTACTTTATAAATGGCCCATTACGTAATTGCGCATTGATTTTGCTTTATTGGTTATATTGGCGATTAACCGTTGCGTCGTCAAAGATTTCTATTGAGTCTCCAAAATGTGAATTTGTTTCGGGTCATGGTTTTCAGTCATCGAATCGTACCTTTGACGTTGAGACGGTTTTTAATTTTCCATATACAGACACAACGTGTTAAATAGTTTCAGCTGAAAGCTAAAAAGCAAGTGGAAAATTATGTTTACAACAACAACTATATATTGCTTTAAGAAATAATTAATATGTTTACTTTTTCTACTTACTTTTAATGCAATGGAATCGGCAATTTATATGAATAGATCAAATAAAAAAACAAATAGAGAATTTAAGACCCGGAATTACTGTTGCAAAACTAATTTGCTTTTGCTGACAAGAGTGTTCCTATATTTTTTCCAAGATTATCAAGAAGGATTTTTTATCTTATCAAATATGACTACTGTCCTACGATACACACGCTTACTTGTCTTTTCAAAACTAACCTCCCGTTGCCGATTTTCATTCATTGTTTTTGCCCAGCGCTCACAAACTTTCAATATTAAAATTTTCAAGGACTTAGCTGGAAAAAAGTCCAGATTTATTACATTATTCCAACATTTTCTTCTACTACTTCGTCACCTCTATTTTTGATATAATGTACAAAACATTCTACCAGTTAACATTTTGCATTATGCAATTTTGAAAAACTCGCAATTATATTAGACTTGTCGTTGAAAATAGAATTTATTCGTTTGCTATATACGTTTGTGTTGGCTTCTAATGAAATGCATTGGCAATTCTACTTGGCTAATAAAATGCATAATGTATAATGATTTTTAAAAAAATACGATCTTACCTAGCCCTGTTTTAGCCTATTTGTTAAAGGAGCAGACCTGATTTTGTACTTTGCACGTCTGGGCGTCTGGTCTGCGAAATATGTGGGTACACGTATGTATGTTAATGTAGTGTAATGAAATTGCAAATTGAGTTTAGCTGAAATACTGATCGTGAGTTTCAGGCTTTTTCTCTGTATTGTATATTGTATTCTGGACTCTCTGAATCATGGCATCTATACAGCCATTCACATATTTATAAATGCGAGTGATGCCATGTACAAAACCGGTGCGAAAACACGCATGCAATTCTTCATTGCTATTTTTACTGGGTTGTATTGTACGCAAACAGCAGCAATTAAAATATACTGTTCTATCATATTGTTGTATATTAGATAAATGGTTTACACTTTGTTCATCTTTAACTTTCCATTCTTTTTGGAGTTCAAGTTGTGGACGTCTGTTCAGGAGACTTTATCATTTTAATGTAGGGTACTTGTGTGTTTTTCTCGTATTAATGCTTTGCTGCGATGACACAGTAAAGTAGAATATGAATAACTAAACAAAATTATTATCTTCATAAAGAAATTGTAGTTCGTGTCAAATGAATTAAATGAATATTCAATGCCACTTGCATTGTACCCCTCCGAACAGAACAATGTCAATTCGGATTAGTTTAGTACTAATAAAAAAGACAATTAATGGAAAAGAATCGCGTCACTTTTAAGGAACAGTGCGTGATACACATAAATTTTTGTTGTAATTTATGACGACGTACATGAAACCCATTTTGAATGATGACAAAGTGCTTAATAAAGCAAAATGTCTGTTATAGCTGCTAGCTGAGTACCAATATCTCACACTCGTGCTCCTCTGCAGTTCAGCGTAATGCAAGCGGATTTACTACACGGAAAATGGAAGTACATATGTACATAGAGCATGATAGTAACTGCCTGTGCTGTCTAATTTATTCCAGGCCTGGACGACTAATTTAAAACCCATTAACATTGACCTCTTCAACTTGATCTCATTTTTGTTAACAATTCTGCATTCTCATATCAGCTTTCCTGCATGTTGTGCTTACATTATGAAGAGAATTTCATGTAAAGAACGGCTTTCTGTAGCAAATTCATTCAATTTTCATGAAACAATGGGAGGTTATACGTTCACAGTGTTTTTTATTTGTTTGGGCGGGCAAAAGAATCATATTGGAAAAACTCCAAATTCAGCTACTGGGATTAGAACTGGAAGAGATAGTACACCCGCAAAAGCAAGCCGGTATGAATGTATAATTTAGTACCTTAGTATCAATGTGGCGATCACAATTGTCCTAAGGCATGGGAAACAGAAGCCGGTCCCTGGTCAAAAAATGCAACTTGCCAAACTGCCCTCATTCAGATATGATATTCGTAGGAATGGTACATTTGCCTAATCACTACTCAACCAATTCCATCGACATACTCATCGATTTTAGACTACGACGAAAATAAAAACCAATCTTGGCATGACTAGATGCAATAATTTTTAACTTGTATCAATGGATCCAATAATGCTCAATTAATGCAAATGTGAAGGAGTTGCCACTGGAAGAAAAGTTGATGAAAAGCCCTCATAAACTGCACATTACGAAAGCCTCGCCTTTCTTGATTCTCCATTTTGCATGCCAATTTCTTCAATTTTTATAGATTTTATAAGCAGTCGAGGCAGTCTGTTTCTCCGTACTTTATCTGATTCAATAAGGAAATACAAAAACCCACCACCCACTACAATAAATTACAAAGTTGTCTAAACTGAGCTTGGTATTTGCAGCCCGACGAAACAGCTTTTTAGTAGGCAATTTTCGCGAACACAGATTGTATGCACGATGCACGTACCAACAACGTGTGAAGAATTTCATAAATATTACTTCCATGAATTACAAATGCATTTCTACAACTGCACACTCCAGCTACTTTTTGTTTTCAGTTTCGCATCAACCGGTTTTATTTCATCACGTACGCAGATTGAATCACATTATTAAACCGTATATTTTATTGAATTTTGTCTCACCTGACACTTGCACGATCCCACACCTACGAAGCGGAATGGCTTACTTAGGTTCTTAGACACTCTATACTTCTATTATCGAATTTTAAAATGATCGCTAACGTTTTTGTCAATTTTTTAAAACTAAATTAACTCGTCATTGAGCAATGCTGTCACAAATCATGTATATGCATGTCGTCGTGAATATCCTTATTAATTTTCATTATTAAATCGACACGTGATGATGTCATTCTCTGGCAATAAGTTTTTCCAATATTGAATATTAGCCAGAAAGTGGATCCAATTTAAAACCTGGTTTTCCAGCTTTAATTGCAAAACGCGAATATTTTCACCACTTAAAATTTTCCAATGCCACAAATTATAGTATGCTGGTAGACCATGTTAATGTTGGTTTGTCAATAGTGAACCCTCTGAAACGAAATGATACCTCAAATCTGAATGATTTTACTAGTACGTGCACGTGTGGCATTGTATATCAGCATTTGAAATAATGAGAATAAATCCATCATCACGCCCTTAAGTCATTTGGTGTGGCCTGCAAATCTACATAAATTTTAAAGCATGAAGCAATCTGAATCTGGTCTAAATATAGCTGATATTCCAGAATTCTGAAATCCATGCAAGTATTTGGCATTTGGTTCAGTCCAAATGTACACAAATATACCTAATAATCAAGCAATGTGTTATGCCTCTACACAAAATTTAACAATTTATGGTTTTTGTTTTACTATGGTACATGAAAGCTTACATGTAAATTAATGCGGATAGCCTTCACCTTTCGATAATTACAAGAGTTCTCACGACGTTTAACATGAAACGACACATGTAGAGAGATAACCTTAGAGTCAAACAAAAAACCAATAAATCGAAGAAAGTCGAAGGTGTAAAAAGCTATTATAATTGTCATTCAATGCTCTGTGTAAGTAGTGTCAAATTGATAGATCAAGTGGAGTTAATTGATTCAGTTTATCTGGCATCATTAACAATTTTTTTAAAAAAAACTTGTTATCCAGTCTGAGTCGGTTGTAAATAAGCTGTAAAAAATTCCAGCGCTATGCATGGTTTGAGCTGTTACATTATCATAAAATGGTCCAGTGGTTACATACAACTCTTGGTTAAATCAAAGTGTCAAGTTGTCCCTATCAAGAACAGGCATTGATCAAGTTTATTTTTTAGCATGATTAACGAAGTTTAGAGCATTTACAACAAAAATGTCACATTATTTATCCAACCTTTGCTATTATTTCACAAGCACTCATATTATTATTTCAAGCACAAAAACAGACTGTGTGACCTAAAGTTAAATACGGCTCAAACTTAATAATTTCTAGCCAGGAGACAAGTGCACACATCCAAAAACTTCTGGTCCTGGTCGAGTTTAGTCTTTCTCTGTTTCGGAGAAAATTAATAGAACATGTAAGGTTAATGATGATGTGTAGTTTAAACGAAGCTGTTTTTTAAACTAACAATGACATGTTGGGTGGGTTCTTCCATGAAATGTTTTATCCCATTTTACAACACATCATAAAACGGAGCAATAAGATGTACATCAACTACCAACAGTTCCTATTTGCAAATCGAAATTTAAATGCTTTTAAAACAAATACATTGACTATGTTGACTGATTAAAATTATTACATTTGATACAGTTATTCTATTACCTTATATTATTTACATTGGTGTGTATAGTTAGACGTACTTTTTATGGTTCATCTCAGAAAGTTTAAACTTTATGATGCATCTTCTTAATCAGAGTAACGGTCAATTAAGTGACTTATGTCATTTTTCTTTTTCATTGCACAGAATCCTTGATTGGAAGAGTACAGAAAGACACAATGCTTAGATATGGACCATGGCCATACTTGCGTGGTGTCGAGAGCATTAAATACAATACAATATGTATGAGTAATCTGTTTATTGGCAGCGATGAATAATACTAGCATGTTTCAAAACTTTATTAATAATTAAAAATTTAACAGTTGTGTTACAGGAAGCAATATTTTTTGCGATGCTTAACGAAGCGGGTGACGAGTGCGAATAGTGCGATATAAGTACAATGATAATGATACTTTACGATACTTGCAAAAAGCATTTTCTGTACTTACTTTTTCACCAGCTACATCAACTGCAACTGCAGCCATTGTATTTTTTAGCCAGTGTTAACAGTAGCCAGAAATTTGGTAGAAAGGAACTGTTGACTATGAGTCTCTTGTATAAAAGAAATACATTACATCATCACCTTAAATTACTTTTGCTCTCCTCCTCCTGGAGCCTGTTTCATCAAGCGATTATGATGACTATGATTAGTTGATGAGTCTCATACATATTTACAATAAATAGTAATTGTAATAATCGCTTGGTGAAACAGGCTTCTGGACATCATTCTTCATTCTTAAGGAAAAAATCGAGCCTTCAATCAAGATTCTTACGATTGCACGTTGCACTCTACAAGTTTTCAGCAAAAATACATTTAAACACGTTTTTTGTTTCCACGCACAGGTGTCGGGTGAAAATATATGTAATAAAATACTAACACTATAATTTTCACAGCATGTTATGGGAATGGAGTGTTGAACAAAAAAGATGACAATTTCTCTTGCGTATCACATCCAAATTTAGTGGTTTCAGCATGAAAATATCAAACTTTGGTGATGTTGTAGGAAAATTATATACATATTTATTACTATTACCTTTCTCATGTAATTCCAAAATTCAAAATATGAAAGATGACCTGCAGCTCTTTGGTCTTGAAATTATGACCAATGATCAAATGATAATTTTGTAGTATCACCATTTTCTTTCATCTAATGACGCAAATGTATATTCCGTTATTTCTCATGGACAGCAAACGGCATTCAAATTGGTCACCCAGTAAAAATCTCGCGTTCATGTTTAATGTCTCACAGGTTACAACGATTCGATTAGTTTGTCACTTAATTATATACATTCGGAAGTAAACCAAGAGAAAAATATTTCCTTACCTGTGTTTAGTACCCATTACATTGTTTAGAAGCGTAACAAACAAAAAACGCTATGGGGTAACTTTAATAACTGGCGAATACCAGATTTCGATTTGTATTTCTTTTCGTACGCTAAAAAGCCAACACAGCAATAAGTATGTCGGTAAAACAATACGCAATACGAACAATGAATGGAAATTTTATTAATGCCAAGTTGCGGTATGTGAACTTACGTGACAAGAAACGGTAGTGCATTGAATATCACATCATTATTATTTTGCACAAGTATATAAAACTAAAAGCTTTTGAATCTTGCGACGAGGATACTGACCAACAATGAGTTTCTACGAGATCCGATCCAACATAATCTCTTACTGTAATCAAGTTTGATGTATGGGATGTGTTTGTAAATACTACAAGTGACAGCCCATAGGGCCCGTGATGGCCAAAGGTGTCAACGTAATTTATTAATAGCGCCCATTAATGATTAATAATTTTACACAAGAAATTACTATATAGATGCCAGAATAAGCACCAAACATTATTTATAGGCAATCTGCAAATTGAAAGTTAATATTAATGATACAAAGCTATAATTATTAAGCGTAGTACATATCCGTTCAGTTCTCTGCAATACAAAATTGATTTATAGGGGAATACACAAACTGAAAGGTAATTCCAACTAAAATTATGGCATAGGCCATGGGACATGTGTCATAATTAACCACAAAGTAAATATAATAAACAATGTAACAAGTGTGTTATTCAAATTAAATGCTATGCAGTGGTTTGAACACATTTAGACCGCCAGCAACAAAAAATACTGTGACTGAAACATGCAATTACAGTCACGAAAGTCTATGTTAGTCATTACCGCCCCTTTAGAGTAAATACTCCATTCCCATTATGACACCTTTAAATTACAGAATTTTTGCCAAAATTACTTACTCACTGCGAATAAAAATTAGAGAAGATCCATTAGCATTTATTTTTATAATTTAGATTAAAACGTGTCGAGTAAACCATATTTACCCACCACAAATGATTGTCATTCTTTGTATTTCAAGTTCTTTGCCAGGCGTACATTCACCGGAGCTGCCACGATAAATTCATAAAAATTCTAATGTTGTGCAGCTCATAGAATGATCCCGTGCCCGTGAATTCTTTTATAGACTTGGTATATCAGTCTCAATGGATGTTCAAAGTAAGCTGCAAGGGAAAATAGCCAGCATATTTTTGTACACGTAGCATTGAATTATTCAAGGGTAGAGCATTCACTATCAAAATATTTCTAGGGGATGTGAAAAAATTGTGAGAGAAGTCAAAGGACGTCCCTTCTCGCCATTTGATGCAAAACGCTGTTGTAAACGGCGTACAGACAATGGTACTCATTCGGTCAAGCCCAACACAACAAAGTAATTAGGTTCTCTATGTGTGTGCGTGTGTTTGTGTGTGTCTGTGTTGCATATTATTGACTCGATAGCGTGCTATGGTTGAATAATAAATGTACCTATATTGTAGCGTCAGTTTTTGCAATAATTTTCCTGGGCTCAGTTTGATTTGATTCTAGCGAGCGAATATGTTATTGTAAAGGCAACAACAGATATAGCAACTCTTCAAGTCTGCTCAAGCTGACTTGAGCAATAAAAATGTCTTTCTCTTTTAAATTTAACCCTGTTGGAGCATGGACACAGCGCAGCGTTTTGATGCAGATGGCAACAGAATGGACAAAAATCCTTTCAAAATAGTTGATTACCACCACTCTGGGGGCTCGGATCTCTCTTGATCCATTTGCAATCTCTCGTCCACTCTTCATGTATATATATGTCTATATGAAAGTCTGTTTGACCTAGTCGGACTTTTCTACGGTCGTTGTGACCAAAATAGGCTTTATAAGCTCATGCATCATCCTTTAACATCGGCGAGCTGTCTCCCATCATCATCGCCGAATGAATGGATTTTTACAAGCGTTACCAGCAACCAGAAGACCAATACAGAATAATACGAAACACAATTTGTGGCCCTGACACTTTGTTACTTTGCTCAACTCACACTCAACTCAACAGTATGTACAAAAGACGGATACCTTGTCACTGTCATCATCCTTTAATACTCCTATCAACAAAACAAACCGAACCTTCGCCAATGGTGACACGTCTTCTCTCTTTAATCAATGGTTGTAGGCAAGTGGTCGCTGGCAGCGTCACAAAGACAATGAATTTGTGACGAAATCCAGCCAGAACTATGATAGTAAGAGTAGCTGCGGCCATATTTTCCATCTACAGCGAATCCTTCGGATAAGGGGTGGCATCGGCAGCAGATTTAAGCATTTATGCTGGCAATGTTCATTTATGTGAGAGGGTAGAGGGGTAGTTGAGACTCTGGACATGATAAAGACCGGACACCACCAAAAATCATGTAATGTTGCCAAAACACACAAGAACATCAAGTGTGTAGCTCAGTTAGGCAAAAAGTAAAACTAGATTTCATTATTATTATCATTATTTCTATTTTTCACGTCGTGTATATGCATCCCCTTTTTGTTGTTGGGTGTCTTGTTATCATTTGGCTGCTATTTCTTTTGCTGCTGGTAGTACTCTGTTAGTATGCAAAATTTGTAAAAATGAAGATGAGTTGATGTAGTGGTTGTTGCATATATGTATAGTTTGTAGTGGGATAATGGATCTGATCATCATGATGGCAAGCAGTTTTGCACTGGGAGCATCCTCATGATCAAGTTGATGATGATCATCATCATCGCTGAGACTAAAGCTATATAATAAATGGTATACATGATTGAGGATATTATTACTATTACTTCATTCCTGATGTAATGGTCATTTTGACAAAATCAAGATAGGGCCTAATATATTCAACCATCCCCTGTGGTATTCTTCTCAGTCAGCTTTTAAAGCTGTTAGCTGAGAAGTGATATTATGATAGGACATTGTCATCATCATCATAATATCAAGTAGCCGCACTTGCGCTTCTTTTTTACTGATTGTTGTGTTGGATCGCAAAAATTTCAAGAAGTTTTTGGCGATGCTGCTTGAACCGGTCGACATCAAGTTTTTACTATCAGTAAACAATACAAAGTGGTCAGTTGCGTAGCCCTACTTACCTGCGATGAACAAGACGAATGGCCCAACAACGTGAGCATTATCACATGCATATAAAATTAAATTAATAAAAAATAAGGGTAAGCAGATATAACTGCCCCTTGCTCACAGACAAGGTGTTTTTACTTGGTCACTTCCGTGGTTGACTTTACTCATAGTTTATTCATGTGCATAAAGTGTACAGTTTAGCGTAAGGCCCATCGGGAAGGAACCTTTCTAAGAAATTCCTTTGCGTAGCATGAGATTTGCTAGCATTTGCAAAAATGGATAAATCGGTATGAACATTTCATTATTGATTGTTTCTCTGCTTTTGATTACAATAAATTTCACGTCTGTGATTTGCAAAATAGGAAATTTATTGAAAATACAATATTTTTATAGAGTCAGCGAGGTAAGGACACGAATGAGGCTGTTTCTTCAATTGAAACTGCTCCGGAGTCGCCAGTAACGAGAAAATCCGTTCTCTCATCTATGCTGGCGAGTGGGGCAACTGTAGCCGTGTCTAAATCGGATCCTCTTGCAGTGACTGTGTATGTTCCTAGCAGTAGCTCAAGACCAACGTCACCAAAGCCTCCTTTGAGTCCCAAAGGATCACCTGCTTTCTCCAAAGGTGATGAGGGCGAGTTGAGATGTCCTACTCCTCAGGATATCATTCAAAGCAAAAGCAAGCAAAGGCGAGTGCGGATAAATGTTGGAGGAGAGTTTCACGAAATACTATGGGAAAATTTGGGAAAGCTTCCAGATACCCGGTTGGGTCAACTTAAAAACGCTAGGCAAAAAAGACACAGAGTATATGTATTTATCCGATGAAGAAGAATTCGGAGACACGAATTTGGAAAAAGTCAAAAAGATTATCTGGGATTTATTTGAAAAGTCTCTGACAGTGCCACAACGGGTACGTAAAAGATTTCACAATATAATAAATATTTAATCATATTTTTTGAATTTAGCTACTAACATGTGTAGGATTCCATGCATGTTACTGTGTGATATGCTTACTGAATTTAAAAAAATACATATAAAAAAGACTAACATTTAGTCAAAATTTGCTTGAAGAAAAAGTAGGAATTTAAAATGCTGTCGCTGAGGCTAACGCTACGTACTGTACGTAACGTACAGAATACCTTGACCGCCAAGGTAGGTGCTTGTAATTGTAATGATAAAATATTGTGGAAGCACCTACAAATTGTTTGACCTTCAACAATTAAATGCCAGATAACATCTACATAGGCATGTTTCAATTTGTGCACAACAAAGTATACTAGGTTTATTACCTTAAAGCTACTAAAATTTATGTTCCCTTTTATATGGTTTCACATTCTGTTGTTGATATGCTCACATACGTCGGTATATGTCCTATATGTATCGAACCTATATACTGTTCTAACGATACTCTACTCTTACTCTTGACGTTCATCACTATCACCAAAAATTTCACATCTAAAAAAATAATAATATCGTGTAGGTATTGTTTGTGCGCACAACAAAATGCTTGTTTATGTCGTACGCTACTTTTTGTTCAATGTCCTAGAACAATGCAATGTAGACATAATAGATAAAGAGCATAATATTTTCCAGTAGAGAACACCCTGGAGCTTTGCTTTAACTTCGTGCGTAATATAGTATTTTTAATGTCGTATTAATGCCTATTAGTCTGTTTATGACTTCTGCCTTTTCATGTTTTTCTTACAAAATAATTTTGTTCAAGAAAAGTCTTTAAAGAAAACATTTTTTTACCATATATTGCGGCAAAACTGGCTGATGAACTGATAAGCAGTTTGAAAATGCAAACTTTATATGAAAATTATTCACTTATTGTGTATAAAACAACAATCTCCTTATTATTAGGCATGTAGGTAGGTTACAACTTGAACTGTAAGCACTGGCACCCACATTGAAACAAAATTCACTGACACAAAACCCTACACCATGCTGCTTTACAACTACTGTTAAAAGATTGCAAAAACTGCACACAAAAAAGTGTCGGATGCTTGACACTTGTACACGTTACCACATTAAATTAAAAATAATTTCACTACATCAAATAAGGTGTTTATTGTTTGCAATATTTTCCTTACATATGACAGAAAAGAAAATGTACAAGACATTTTATTTAGTGAAGAGGAAAAAAACTAGACGGAAACCATGAACCGTTGGTGGTATGTAAAAGAGATCGTTAATGAAAGGGGATTGTTTAGTGGAAAGAAAAGACAATTTTAGGTTACTTGTGTTTATGCTAGTAGATCTTCATTAAAAGAAAAAGATTCGACAGCTCCAGCTCAAACAATCAAAGTCAGCAAGTAAGACCAGTGCACAGAAGGAGACACAATAGCCCCCTTTAAAATCCATCCTTTTTCTTACACATGCACGAGATGAGTACACATATTCACTACATGTGTAGATGAACGAAAATTAATTAATTAAATATTGTAGACATATAAATGTTCGCTGATACAAATTGAAAGAGTCAAAAAGTAGCAAATACCGTGAACCTGCGTAATACCTTTTCTGCAAAAGCGAAATACCATGCATACACTGTCACTCACTATAGCTATCTATGTATTGGTTGTATTATATAAACCCTCCTCACTCATGGACAAGCAGTTTAGCAAAACAAGGAACAGCTACATCGTTACATCTTACATGCGTTCGGCACATGATACATGAACAAAGTAACAAAAACAAGTTCCGGCTCAACTTTTCATGCATTCGTAGTAGGTACATGGTTTTTAATAGCGGGTTTAAAAATAAGATACTTTTTTTGTGTAAATTAGTTTTTTTTTAGAGAAATGCTGGGTTTATTAATGAATATTTACGTACCGACCTTTTTTAATACGAGGTTCCTCATGCTTGGTTATTCGGTTATTAACCATGCGCAATTGCTGTTGTTATCTAAGTTGTAATATTTAATGAAGTAGATTCTAGAAATGATACAAGAAATGATGATTTTTTCTTGTCTGAACTAGATCATTGGCACCCTCGGTCTGTTCTTTATTCTACTGTCCGTGATGACGCTGAGTCTCTCCACCGTTCCAGAACTGCAAGAGCTTCATTGTAAAAGTCTTAACATGTCTGCATGTCTTAATGCTGAAGCCTACATGTTAGAAAACAATTTGACTATGGATGGCGCAGTTGACATGTTTCCCAATGTGATGGAAATAAGGGAGCACTATGTTTTGGACCACTTAGAAATTGTGTGTATTATATGGTTCACGTTGGAGTATATTCTCCGGCTTTTGGCTTCACCGGATAAGAGAAAATTTTTCAGGGGATGGTTGAATACAATAGATTTAATAGCTATTTTGCCATTCTATGTAAGCCTATTTCTTGTTCATTTCGATACTGCTGGCCGAGTCCTGCAGGTACTTAGGGTGATTCGTATCCTTCGTATTTTTAAATTGGCCAGACATTCTACAGGTCTTCAAAGCCTTGGATTTACTTTGCGTCACAGTTATCAAAATCTTGGAGTATTGTTGCTTTTTATCGCTGTAGGGGTTATTATTTTCTCCGCTTTGGCCTATTTTGCTGAGAGGGATGACAATCGAGGAAACTTTGAAAGTATACCACATTGTTTTTACTGGAGTTTAATTACAATGACTACAGTTGGATACGGTAAGTGTATATTAATTAAAAATAAGTCAACTTTCGGGGGGCGACTGTATGTATGAGACTTATGTATATGTAAAAGCTTATCATTTCTTAAATAGGTGATATCGTGCCGACTACAGTCATAGGAAAAATCATAAGTATGATTGCCGGTGTTTGTGGATTAGTGGTTATTGCTTTACCAGTTGGTATTATCAGCAATAATTTCCAATTATTTTATGAAGAACAAAAGAAAAAAGAAAAATCGCTGAAAAGGCGAAAACAAATGGACCAGCTAAAAGAGAAACGACAAGGTAAAAGTTATCTCCAGGTAAGTCTTGGAGATACATTAAATCCTAACACTGGTGATGTCAAGAATGGATCATCTACGTAAACACAACAGATATAGTAGAGGCCTTAACGTACGTAAAACATTCAACTGATTCAAGGCCTATCAAATAAAATAAATTACTTCATTATCTTTCATCAATATAAGTAGCTAAAGTTAGAATAATGCTAGTAAACAATATTTTAAATCTAAACCAATGACCAAGGTTTGTTTTAAACTTTATGATGATGTATCATTTATTTACGTATATAGCTTTCTGAAAGTTTCTTTGATATTTTAATCCCTGACTCCTGACTTCCAGTGGATATTATGATGATATAATATGATTATCGAATGAGATCGAATGTACCAAATAATTTTGTGAATAATACTCATTAAAATATGGTTTGTTGTGCCGTTATGATTTTTGAACCTTTAAAATACTCGCTCCATTTACAATGTTTTACCCAATTAAACTAAAATATATGAATTCAAAACTCAAACGCTTGTTGTGTCAAGTTTACCGTCTCATTCATAAACGTTAATAAGTAGGCAATTCTAAAATTTTCATATTATTTTTTAATGAAAACAACAATACTAACAACATTTCCAGCTTTTCCACCAAATGTAAAAGATGGGGTAGGAATAATTTTATGCACCGTGAAGTAATTAGCGGACATAGAAATTAGCTCAGGTGTTGTCCAGTTGCATGACGTCAGAATAAAAATACTACTATCGTTTCTCAGAAGACTCAGAGCATTGGAAAAATATTTTGCACGAGCTTCCACTTGCGGAATGTCTGGGCACAAGCTTATTGCATCAAAAGTTCCTTTATCAAGGCACACGTCGTATTTGTCAGCTTCTCCGTTATTCATTTCTTCCAGCAGATTTACAATCTAAAGTACAAATATAAGTTGGGTTACACTTTCTGGTAAGAGGGAGGTACCATTTTTATTACTTTTGGGAGTTTGAGAGTAAGATCCATACCCTAAATGATGCTTCATATTTATCTGTACTAAGAAGTGTTTTTGATAGCTCAATAGCATTTTCTGAGTAATCTAAACCGGTAAGATTTTTAAAGCCTTCTCGTGCCTGCAAAAACGGTTAACAGTCAAAAGTTAAGCACTGTATCAATTATAAAATTGCCTTCAAATGTCACACACATTCACATTCATTTTAAGACTATGGTTTACCAATTCCAGCAACATTGCCCCATTGCCACATCCCAAATCCACAATTGCTGAGTCCTCCGTAACAGTATCACAATCGGCCAGCCAACTTTTAACAAAACAAAATACACTTTATTTTCAATAGCTTCTCATAGGTTTCATTATTGATAAGACAATAGACACTATTTTCTTACTTTACAATTTTGTACATGATATCCTCACCAAACCATACATCTCCTACAATTCCATGATTCTTAAAATTGGAAAGTTCGTCCTTGTACGATTCATCCCAACTGTAACAAAACAGACATGGAAAAACTGTATCTTTAGCTTATTCTTTAAAAAATATATAGAATTACTCATCATGCAAAAGGGGAAAATAATTCTGATAATCGTAATCTATCTTAATACTTACTACTCTTTAGTTCCCAATTCACAAGGCGCAAGATCTTCAACTTCTTCATTTTGATTTGCTAAAAGTGTTTCTGCGTTTGACATTTTTAAAACGCAGCAACGCACAACTCCTTACCCTAGCTTCAAACGATCGTTTCCTTATCGTATGCAACGATTCAATGTTATTTCAGATATGCATAGAACGACCTCGATATTTGTATCGTTAATTACTCTAAACTTAATTCACCAAACGAAAGTACAATACAAGAATTTTTAAACTTGTTCATTCATTATTATTGTGCTTTTAGATCTAGCAAATCAAAACTCAAAACACAAGACAAGTTAAAGATCCATGTTAGCGCTGAAAGCTCATGTGCTTGCTAGTGCGATGGGGCAACAGCGATCATCGTTGTTATTGTCTTTGTTCAAAACGCATGCAACGTAAAAGTGTGGGTCGTCGTGTCTCACACTCGTAGTAAAGTTGTAAATCCTTGGAATTCTGTGCAAAAAAAGTGTAAAATGATCGTAATCTTGCTAAGAATCTCGTCAATTGCTCTCAATTGTGGCATCTTGTTACACCAGTCCATGCAACCAAAATTTATGGCTATAGGAAAATACAAACTAAAACTAAACGGACGTCGTGCACCCTGTAAATGTTTTGCATTGTATAGAATTTGTTTATTTTTTGTTTGTATTCAACAATTTGATACTCATGGAGGTATATACGATACGACATAGCTCATTAGGCAAAATATTTTTTCATGCACCGCGCGCATAGGTATGCTAATCACAAATCACAGATTACCTTAGTCCATTATAATATATTCATGCAATGTTGTATAGCTCAGTAATATACGTAAAATAAACTAACTATTGAATCAAGGAAACTTTTTTTTGTCATAATCAATCATTTATTTTTATCACTTATCACATGTACTTAATTTTATGCTAATGCAATCCAAAAAATTAGTTAGTTCGCATTTTACAGATATTTCTTCGTATGAAACATTACGTGACATCACGTTTCATTAATTTTGGCCAGGAACTGATTCCAGGGAATTCTGTTATGCTCTACTATGTATGTATATGTTCATTGTGATGTGGTATAATCGACGTTTCAGTGGTAATTTACCAACATTTCGCCTGTATAAGTTGCTGGGTTTGATAAATTAATGATAGATTAGAATAAAGATGCCATTTTTAGAAATGAATTGACAAGATTTATACAAAATATTAATAAAACGTTTTTATTTGGACTTCTGCTTTTAGCATGTTTGATTCAAAAACTGTGTTATCGATGCTGTACTGTCAATTAAGTTATTATTGACTAATAAAATACTTGTTTAACAACTGCAAACTACTTATTGTATAGACATAAAACAGCCTTTTATCATAAATTGCAGTAAAATTACGTTGTTTCAAAAGACAATTACGATAACTTTACAACTAAATTCATCTCATTTTCATCTACACCAGACGCAGACGCACGACTCCATGTCTCAATCACACTATTTTAATTTAGCGATAAATCAAATTGGTCGTTCTTCGAGAATATAATCAATCATGACCGATACGCGATGATTCACCACATTTTAATCAATTCTAAACGTAAACTATGCAACTGTCGATTAGTACTATATACTTTGATGGATTCGTGTGTACTTCCGAAATCTTCGATTCGTAGAATATATATTTATTAAAATATTAATTACCTACTTGGTATGTATAGATTATATTATTAATAGGTCGATAATTCTTAATATTAATGCTAGAATATCCTACGACATTTAGTAGTACATTAAAATAAAATAAAGCCAAGGTATATACAATAAACTGTAACAGTATCAAAAAGGACAAACTTAAAAGAATTAAAAAAGATCTGTTTCTCGTGTACTCATCAGTTTATTTTCTCGTACAACATTCGCAAAACCTCAGACAATCTAACCTAACTTCAAGTAATTTTTATGTCATATAACAAAAATGTTTAAAAATCTTTAAATGAGTCAATTCGTATTACTTCTATTCATAAGCAAGTTATATTCCAACTAGTAGATTTATCATATTCGTAGGGATAAGGGCATAGTAAAAACGATTATCGTCATTTCTCTCAAGGTACGCTTTTTTATATTTTCTCACCAATTTGCAGTAATACTCCTTCATAACACGGTAACTAAAATGTGTAACACACTAGACAAATACAAAATTTGTAAAGATTTTTATAAATACAGAACATAATGATAATGCATGAACTCGTTAAAATTATTTTTGTGCTATTAAATACTCCCAGTAGAACACTATGCATGCATACTTAATTCTCATCGGGTACAACTAAAAGAATAAGGGTAAAGAATACGTGTAATTGAGCACAACAGTACAAAAATAACTTATTTTAATCGTGGTTATTGGTTCTGTGGTCAGCACGTCTTGCAAATCTTACAACGATAAAATTGTTTGCAAATGTCAAAAGAAAATCACTCCATGGCTTTTCATTTTAGTAGTTTACCTCATTTTATACGTCAGTATGGATGTAGTATGCTATGATTATTGTACGTAGGAAAACATGATTTGAGTGGATAATCTGTCGACGGAAAATTTTAACTGGCTTGATATCAATAACGAAGTAAACGTAAAAAGGAATAAGAAGAGTTAAAATTTTAGGAACGCTTTCAAATGTTAACATTATTATGTTCTAACTTGTCCTTTGAGGATTTTTGAGTACAGTTCGTTATCTATAAGTATGTATTTTCCTCCACTGAAAAAGTAGATCTTCTCAGACACTCTGGTAACATCAAAACCGTCCTTCTGTAGGTCGATCTTTTTCATCTTGTAAGTGCCTGGAATGAGGAAAATGATATCAAACCATAAATATACACAGGAACTAGTAATGTTTAATCATTTGAACATTGTAGGAATTTTATAAGATGCATTTGTATACCTGTCATGTCTATCTGCTTCACAATTCGAACAAACAAAGGTCTGGCATAAGATGGCAGCGCTTTCGTGACACCAGCTGCCAAGCCATTCATATCCACAGCTTCGTCGGGATCCAAGATAGCTGCCATGCCAGCTCTGCCATCAGCTCCAGGAACTTCCACTCCATAAACTACTGCATCTTTCAAACCACAAACGTTACTTACTACGGCTTCTACCTCTGCAGTAGAACAATTTTCCCCCTTCCATCTAAAAGTGTCGCCCGTTCTGTCTTTAAAATAAAAGTAGCCAAACTCGTCCATCACGAGAACATCCCCTAAAATGTTTTAAAAAAAGAATGGAATGGTTAAACCTCAAAACAGTGTGAAAAGAAAAAAAAACAGCAAATGCAAATTACAAAGTCACATACCAGTCCTGAAAACAGCATCGCCACGACTAAATACGCCTCGAGCAATTTTCTTTGATGTAGCCGTTGAGTCGGCATATCTGAAAATAATTACGCATTCGTGTACATAATAAAATATATACAGCATGGATCGGGAACAATGGTGCTAATTATGAAATCCCCAACTTACCCTTCAAATTCTCTAACAGGATGATTCTCAATAATTTTTCCAACCAATTCTCCAGGTTCATTTGGCTTACATCGCATGACTAAGCCTGTTTTTGGATCACGCATGGGTTCTCCTGTTTCTTCATCGATCCTAATTAATGTGACGGGATATATAAATGGGGCAATCATAGAAATAAATCCGACTGATCCAACGTGATTGTCGATGTTAACTATAAAATGAGCAAAAGTACGTACAATATTATAACCACAGACTTTAAACGTATTAAACAAATCACGTCATTCAAAATAGTGTTCTCACTTATATTGCAATTTCCTTCTGTTGCGCCATAAAATTCGGAGATAGTTTTGATATTAAAACGCTCAGAGAATGTTTTCCAAATTTGTGGACGCAGTCCATTACCAAACATCATTCTAATATTATGTTTCGTATCGTCCGGATTCCCTGGTGTGGACAAAAGGTACCGACAAATTTCTCCAATATATTGGGCAGCCTATAACATAGAACATATTTCTTGTATTGTTTTAATGGACAATTAGCGTAAACGCTACATTCATACAATAGTAAATCACGGTTACAGTATAAAAGGTGTCACGTACCGTGCAGTTATATTTAGCGCAATCTTTGAAATACGCTCTGGCGGAAAACTTTTTACGCAATACGGCGGTACAACCAAAGATTAAGGCTTGACCAACACCTAACATCCCACCTGCAGTATGATATAACGGTAATGGATCGTAAATGACCTCATTTTTCCTGATTCCCATGAAGTAGTGAATGCCCATAGTGAAAAATAGGAATCTACAAGAGCCGCGACATATTGCAAGAAAATTATCAATTTTTCAGATCATCAACATAAAAGACAAACATTTTAGTAACTGAAAGCAATGTTATAATGATAGTCAGCGTACCTTGAGTTTTTAATTATTGCCGCTTTAGGTAATCCAGTTGTGCCTGAACAATATAATTTAAACAATTTGCCTGTTTATTTGACGCTAAAATAATAAATATATATATATATTGAACAGAAAATAATGTGTATAAACTTACCTGAGGTATAAATATACAGTAACTTGTCGGTGAAATTGATATTCACTTCAAGTTTAGGAGGTGTGACAGAAGATTTTTGCAACTCCGAATCCAAATCCAAAGAGTTCTTTATTATCACGGAATCTGCTTCAACTGTCCCCGTTGCATACAAAGGTAAGTCATGAACAAGACCTAGATCAACGACTTCTTGGATTGCTAAAAGTAAGGGAAAATAGTTTTAGTACTGTTTTGTTTGATACACACGTGACTTTACGCAACTTTAGCAAGTAGGTACATTAAAACAGTTTACCTCCTCCAAGCTCACGTCCGAAAATCAGTGCCTTCGATTTAGCAACTTCTATGGAGTGTTTCAACGGCTGGAGCCGGAGGTGGAAGTTTATGAGGGCTGGAACTACCCCGATCTATAACCGATATATAAATTAGCAAGACAGAATTCACACACACGCGAATTTGTTCATTTGTAAGCCACGCAACATTTGGGTGCATCACATCACATTCAATAAGTTTTGCATTCGTCTTTTTACCTTGCATAATCCAAGCCAGACACATACGTACTCTGGCCTGTTTTCCATAAAAACGGAAACACAGTCCCCCTTCTTTAATCCTTGGGATGCAAAATAATTTGCCACACGGTTACTCGTATCATCCACCTGATTTACAATCAAATATGCAATTTTTAATAACATTTACAAATTTTATTGCATATTATTTACAATTTACAAGTAGGACTTACATCTTTGAACCTCCAAACTTCATCTTCAAAGTAAAAGCAGACTTTATTAGGGTGTTTCTTCACGTTTTTGTAAAACAGGGATATCACAGAGTCATTATTTCTTTGAGCACGTCCAATATTAAACAAAATGCTTGCGTATCTCAGGCCTCCCCTGTGGATAGAAAATATACCACCTTAACAATAACTGACAAGATGACCTGCATGAATTAATAATTATTATAGTTAAAAATGTGATGAAAAAATTACTTGATATCTCGTCGAACAGTCAATAGGGCTACATAGAACCAACGATAGTTCATGACAGCAAAAATAGCGAGTAGGAGGCCTGCTAGTTGAGCAAACAAAGTAAGTAAAACTTGCCAGTCTCCATTTGATGCTACACCGATGGCAGCCATAGCTGATAATACTCCACATAGAGCCTGGTGAAAGATTTGATTTCAAAATTTAAAAGGTTGAAAAAATTCAGAAAAAATGAGAATATACATCGTATTTCATATTCTTTCAAGTCAAACTTACTAGCCCTTTGAAGACAGTTATGAAAATACTTGAGGAAGTGTTTGAACGCTGATCTGTCTTGGTGGATGATGGTTTCACCGATCCAGAGGAATCGTTCTTTGTAAATTCTTTACTGGTAGAGTCTATTGAATTAAATTTATAGTTCAAGGATTGACGCCCCTTTAATGACTGAAGACTAACTCCATTTGGAGAATTTGACAAGACATTATTTTTTTGCGACTTCCGCTGCGTTCCGTTCGTGGAACTTCGTGCTACTCCGTTTGTGCATTCTGGAGATGGTTGGTCATTGGCAAAATTGGAAATTTCAACCGATTTGGCATGTCCGTTGATTAAATGTTTGTCAGAGGAAGCAGAGTTCCGTCTGGCACTGGCATTTTGGTTGTTGAGGTTTGGTGCATTTTGCTTTCCCGGAAGCCCCACATTTCCGTTCGCCACCGTCTCCGGGGTCGGGAGGCAATTTTCCAATCGGGGGGAAGCGCTGAAAAGTTAAAATACATGCCAGTCGAATTAAAATATATGTAAAAAACTATTTGCGTTTTATAGTGCATAGTAAGCGACAATTATTCCCACTGCAAATTGCAATTGCAAGCTTAACAGTATCAACTTCGACAAGTAACGGCCAGCACAACTGACTTAATTTTACGTTTTAATTCCTAGTTTTTACTGCTGTCTTTGTTTACTTTTTACTCAATTGTAGTAATTATTTTCCCATCGGTTCAGAACTAATGTAGTTTTTCAGTAACATGATGATACATATTTACAGGGAATCGTTAACTTAAAGTATTATTTATTATTGGTACGTATAATTACACCGAGAACAAATAAAAACTTAATGAATACGATCGAGTTCAATGATTATTTATTAACTTTTTTCCTTGCATAGTTTTCTGTTCATTCAATTCAGTCAACTACACTTGCCGACTGGAATTATAGGAAACAGCTTTTATTTAAACCCTTTTTAACCCGGTCTCCATTAACTCGCAATAGTATTTACGAAATGCATCATGAATTGATATACAGAAGCAATTGTATTGTATTAATGCACATGAATAAATTATTCCGCATCAGGCAAGGAAATTTTAAGTTAATTGCCACACATCACGAGCATGGATATTTATGAAGTGCAGTGCAGGATGCAATGTTTTTGCGTTTTTTTCGAAAACACAGGAAGATGATAATACATCTGCATAACATGCAGCGATACCTAGGTATATTTTAATCTTAGAAGATAAAATAGATAATTTGGCTTTCAATTTCCAAAATAATATGTATGACTAATGGAACACGAAAAAGAGCAATGAAATGTAATAATTTTTAGTCAGAGTTTTCCTACAGCCTAATTCCCCATTATTTTAATTTTTATTGTAGGATAATTTAATGTTACTTTAATTAACCATTACCATGATATTGTAATCATAATAGGGGTCGGGGTTCACCAGCGGTTCGACCACTATTGGTATAGCTGCCACGGAAAATGTTGAAAAACACGGAACAAAAAAGTAAGTGTCCGTAGAAAAAAAAATTAGGTAATTTTCTGCAAATTGTGAGAATTTTTCGAAATCATAGAATGCTGGAAATATAAAATGCATTCTTAATTTTATTAAATATCCAAAATTATTCCAAATTTTATTCCATGTTTTGGTAAAAAATTAGCTCTGTTAGACATGCAACATGCAACGAACTAATTTGTACTTTGCAGAATTGCAGTCTATAAAAATTTTCTGTTTTCTCTACAATAAGTATCCCATCTCAGCAATTTCTTTTTTTCAACAATTGAGTAATGTGACATGTAGGTATGTGGCATTAGTTAATCACCGTTGTAGTTGCGCTTGAACACTACTACTCCTTATAATAATTCCCTGCTAAACTCAAATGATACAAACTCTAAGTGTTCTAATTTAAACCTGGACAGGGGTTTTATTGTTATGAATTTATGACAAAACAAATTAAAATTCCCACGGATAAATTGCCTACAAGCAGTTCGCCATAATATGAAGATACACGTGTAGTCAATAGTTCAGGGTGTTCATGAATATGTGTCATTTACATTTGTGTATATATATAACGTTGTTAAGTCCATATTTTTACTTATTTTGGTGATGATTAAGTTTCACTAATTTTCTTACACACATAAACACATTTGCTAACTTTGTTCAACGCAAAATATCAGGTTTTCGTTTGGTTGAACAACCTTGGTATGTTTACGGACGGCCGAGCCACGAAACCAAGACGGTGTTGTCTTCCTTATAGGAAAGACTTTATTCCTCTTCCTAATTAAAGTTCCTATTGGCAAGAAGTGCTAGGACAAGGACGTACATCGAAGTCAGTCAAGTGTCAACTACATTGCGTAATAGGATACGCAAGAGTGAACATCATTAACACGGATTCTTCATCATTTTGGGTATGCTTACTTTTAGAAGCATTGTTACTCATTACAATGAAAATCAATAAAATTATCAACCAAGTATAAAGTACGAACGAATAGATCCGCGTAAAGTAAATATGAACGTCACTAATTATTGTTTATATTTCATTATGGTAAAACCAAGAAAAACGTTCGAGCAAACCATTGGAAGACGGAAGTTGAGTAAAGAAACAACAAAGCGATCGGCATACATCAAAGCGACTACTTACTGTCATATAATATTAATAATATTATATTAAATGTTCCATTATTATTACATACTTATGATAAGTTATTTTGTTTTCAACACTGAACAAAGAATACATTGATTGCATTATTGTAGAGAAGTAAATATTCCACATGTATAGTGTGGTACATGGTAAGCAAATCATCGAAATATCCGTATTACGTCATCTCCGTTTAAAAACGAATAATTTTGCAAAAGTGTCACATTTTGGAAGAGTAATTAAACCTTACTTAAATTTTACAATTGTGAAACGTAAGTAATGTGATTAAAATATTGCATTTAGTCCAGCGTAGCGACTCTAATATTCACTTCGTCATTATTAGCGCGAGTTCGTATTTTTCGCAATTATATAACTGATGCCACTTTAGCACAAACTATAAATTAACAAGACAACTTAAAGGACAATTATCTACATATTTATGCCAGCATGACTGAAAGTTGAATTACATCCGACTATACATACCTACACAAATACCTAAAGAGATAGTGTATTTAGTTGAAATGGACAAGAATACAACGTGAAAAAAACGAATGTGTGAGAACGTGTACGTAAGATTAAAATTATACGATGTCCAAATAACTCCGTGGCAGGATTTAAANGACTGAAAGTTGAATTACATCCGACTATACATACCTACACAAATACCTAAAGAGATAGTGTATTTAGTTGAAATGGACAAGAATACAACGTGAAAAAAACGAATGTGTGAGAACGTGTACGTAAGATTAAAATTATACGATGTCCAAATAACTCCGTGGCAGGATTTAAAAAGGTTATAATGGTGTCCTCCAAAGAAAGACTCGTCTTTGTTTCGACCTTGCTTTAAATATTTAAACTATGATAAAGGATCGTTCATCGAAACGGTGGCGAGTCTACATAAGACGCCATAATATAACCTTGTGCCACCACAAAAAAAGTATATGAGCAGACTAATTTTGACATTAAAACCACCGCATCAGACTTATAATAATGAGATGAGAACGAAACCAATTTCGTTTACAAACTTCCTCAGTTGCTCATTATGTATGCGTGTTTCTCAAACTGATTGACGCTTGCATTACTTTACCGTAAAGATGAAAGAGTCTAGTAAAAAAAATTACATGACGAATTATACATCTCATACAGACACATGTCAGTAATTTAAACACATCCTCTGCATAATCAATAAGCTTTTTAAAACACGTTTCATAGTTGATTTTAAACACTTGAAGCTTTTACACGAAAACGGTGGGTGATTTAGGACAAAAAGAAAATGCAGAAATATTTCGACTCCATGAAATGATCTAATTTAAAATCTTGAAGATTGAATAAGAGTTCTATCGTGAGTAACGCACTTTCTTAGACTGTATGTTTACTACTTAAACGCTAGCTTGTGTAGGCACATACAGTAAAAGATTTAATCATAAGATCACAAATGTGACGTTACCGAAATCCCAATTCACAATGTAACGTGTTTATAAAGAGTCAAAATTAGCAAATACCTACCCATAATTATTAAGCCTGCTACCTAACCGTTGGTGGATTTTCTTACAATTGTAGTTTGTTCATCATTTCCATACATTAAATAAATAAACAAAATCAGAGTGAAAACTCCTAAAACGTTTCCATTACACAAACCAAGCGTAACTTTCACTACGTACTCATTACGCAAACATTTTCCAAACCCTCTTTCCCAATCCTTATGGACTCACCACATTACATAGTTATATAACAATTGATATTTCCCAGCTTCAACTTCAACTGCGACAACGGCACATTTAGAAATAGACATAGTGCTTTATATTGCGACATGCCACTTATGATTCCTTTCTGCTACACAAATCACAACCCAGCATATCCTTAAAAAACTTAAAAAGCAGCTGCTAATTTACCTGTTCATTTATAAAATACTTTACTAGAAATAAAAAAATATGAAGATTCCTACTCCCACACAAAAAGGGTTAATAAATTACTATCTATAGCATCGGGTAGACGCAGTGCCGTTACAATTCCTTAATCGAACACGCTGGGTCTATTTTTAGCATATAAACTAACAACTAGTTATACAGTACGCCGAGTTCGCATGCATGTAAATCACACGACTATTTTGCTTGTATGTTGAACTGTTGAACAACAAGTACTATTAAATGCAAACGCGTGGAGAAATACAAGAGACTACATGGGACGAAAAATATACAATCTGTACACGTGCACGTTGTGTTACTTCAGTTGCGTTTGAATTCAGTACACCAAAAGTATGGAAAACAGCCAATTTTTAAGAGTAGTGAAAAGTTTCGTAACTAATTATATCTCGTACTTGTCAGCATGATCTGATCATCATTCGCTTGGCTTGAATAAATACGTGATTTAGCGCGTGACGAATATAAAATGGGGATGTATTCTTAAATCTCAATTAAATAAATTGTGTCCAGATAAAAATAAAGATACGCACCAAGGTTCTATGCGGGACATAATGTGCGAGTTCCTGAGGAGTTGTAAACTTTGAAACCAGCCTAAATCCAAGTAAAATATTTGCTCTTTTAATGCCATAACGGCACTGTGTGTACCATACGAGCGATATTCGTGCATAAAATGAATGATCAAATAGGTGAAATCAATTATTGTAGTAAATGATGTCATAATGAAAGGCAAAGTAAAATGTCATGATGCCTCGTTTCAGCCGACAACCTGTGTTCATCAAATGATTTAATGATCGATAAATGGACATCATAATATGCACTATTTTACCGTAGGTTACCAAGATGTGCCTTATCACGACAAACTGGCGTACGTATACACACTGTCCCATAAAAATGAGCTAAGGTCAAGGAAAATCAGGCATTCCTTGTACACTTTGAATTCGTAACTTGATTTCATTTTAGTGCTCTTTGGTAGCATGGTCTAACTCATCATTTCTTGTACAAGTACAAAGCAGCATAATGTAACTGCACAAAACAAGAAGTAAAAAGGAAAAAAAGTTGCCTACAACTTTGAAGTCCTAGTACAGATGCATTTTACAATTACGTACTAGTTTGTACTGCTCGAAGGCAGGCACCCATTATATGGCGTGTATCATTCAAGCAGTCCTACCAACCTACTTTTCTGGCTTCACTTCAGTACGTTTTGATAATCAAGAAAATGTTGAGCTGAGACAGTAGAAGAATCGAAATAATGATGATGTACTTGTACAATTACTACGGACGCATTGCTTAGGTTTATAAAGGGCTTCAGCTGGGCATATAAGGCGTGTGTGGGCAAATATGTACGTACATCCATACACATAAAAATGTGCATATATAATAATGGGAATGACTTATTAAGAAGAATACAATGAGGACGTCTGCAATTCAATGTGATGTAGTTACGTTTATTATGAAGGTGGTTTGGATGGACTCGCTAAGATAAGCATCCGTCGAACGACTGTAATGATAATATACATAAAGGAAACATATATGCAAGTAAGCAACCTCGAGATGCAACCGCAAATTCATCCAACCAACGAAATTACTGAGTTAAATGTGAATCCTTTAATCGTTAAAAAAAATGTCGAGGATTCAAATTTTAGGTACCGATTGTTGTTGTAATATAACAAAAATGCGCATATGATTAAAGGTGGATTTTAGATGGGAAGAGAACAAAGAACTGTCACTGTGTACTAAAAATTCAAAACAAGACGGAAGTTATCAAGACAGGATATTATTATGTTCTTTGGCTGAAACTTGAGGCTGGGGTATGTACTTGCTTTGGTAAGGATGTTTAGTACCTGAATACACGAAATCCTTGTCTATACGTCTATTTAATATAATTCGAAACCACAATGCAACTAACTGTTCTTAGGATCATATATTATTTATGATATACGACTTACGACATTTCATACATTTTGCTGTTTAAACAAAAAGTGTGACCATTATTGTTGCAGTCCGCCCTATAATGCATTGCATGCTTGCATGCGATGAAAAGGAAAATTCGCCACAGTAGTACCAGACGTTTATTGGCAGTTTTTAAGAAAAAACTGTACCAGTTGCAATTGTCTCTAGCGAATGATATGATCTAATTTATAAAGTGAGGGATGTTGTTCTGTTTTGGCAAACCATCTATCTGCCATCATCACCTGAATGCTTGGGCCGTGACACCGGGCTAATAGTGACAATAACAATAGCCCATTTATTAGGAAATAATGTGTATTTTTTATTAATTTATCTTTCTTATTTTTGCTGACATATCCCATCCTTGGTTATTGAACACAATCTGTCTATGCGATGATGATTTGATACTTGGACTTGGGCAAAGAAGAAAGTTGTTTTGTGTATAAGCAATTAATAATCTTCGTCAGATTAGTAAAATAAGGTGGTATCGAAGCATCGCTTTGATTATTCGTGTAATTTTGTATTCGCAATAATCTGCAGTACGGAAAACTAATATCAAATCTTAAGCAAGTTTGGATATAGCTAATATTTCTTGTTGAGCTTTCTAATTTTAAATTCATATACAAATTGTGTATGATGATGGTAGTAAAGAGAGGCCTTTAGTAAAAGAAATGCTTGGGCAGTGTGGCGTACCGGTTTCTTTATTGAACTGTATCTCTTATCATTGTTATGTAGTGTATGCACGAATGTATCAACAAATTTAAATCAACGCATAGAAACATTGCAAACTGCCACGACACATACTACTGTAGGCAAAATTCCATTCCGTCTTACAATGTGGTTTTCCTTAACTAGTTGTTCGAAATTCCATTTTCTTCGTTATAAGTACGAGGGACCAACCTAGATGTATGTGACTTGCAGCAGCCATTGCAGCATGCTAAAAAAAAACTTTGATAGTAGCGTCAGTAGCGTGTAACACACGTTTGTTCACTACCGCCGTAGGTTTAAATACGCATGTGTATGCGAGCGAGATGTGGCGCGAGGAGACGCGCATGGAAGGAAATCTTCAGATGATGTGTGTACAAACAAATAAACAAATTATAGGTACAAATTTTTGTCAACGGCACAAGGCACAGCGCTGTATGCTCATAAAAATTAACTTTTTCTACTTCCACACTAGAATTACATGCGTAGGCTGTTTACACTTTCTGTATGACCAAAGCATATTTTTATATACACTACACACTACCAAAAATGTGAACGCAAATTGTAACTGCAGTAAAGAGCGTAAACGAATCAAGACACGACAAGACGTGAAGATGTGTCTTTAATCTGTGCATACTGTGAGAAGCATATTGTAAATTGGCAGCACAGCATAGATTTTTTGTACATAACTTTGGCATAATTCTTTAGCAGCTAAGAGTCCTTCGAACATTTGGGAACGCGAACGCGACCAATTTCAATGTAAGCAAACGCGCGTTCGGCAGTACTCATTTTTTGTGTGTTGACCATCGCGCAAAAAAAGAAGCCCAATCTTTGACGATCTTACTTTATATCACGAAAAGATTATATGACAAATCAACAGGTTTGTTTACACACAAAAAAGGCTACTTAATCGAAGAAGGTATGAATGTACGAAAACTTACATGGCGAACGGCAAAGCATAATAATAATGGTAGTGTCTCTCGATGTGATAAAAAAATAGTAACACTGAAAAGAAGAGATCCACTGCCTCCTTCCCATTCCCCGTACATCTTAATAATACATATACATATACGCCATAAACAGCAACAACACACATGACATGACTACCTACAAAGAAAAAGATGCAGCAGCACGAGTATAATACAAAAGTAGCATGAACATTACCTCATATTGACGTGACTTCGTAAAATAATGATCGCTGACACTAGTGAAATGTAAACTGGTTCACAGTTCACCTAATCTTTTAAACCAATTAGATTCCTATAAAGTATATGGGAGAAACCGATGTCATGAATATTTTGATAATATCAGGAAGTATTAGAAGCAGTAACGCGGCTAAGACATTTTCCAACAGAGAGGTATAGTTTCATGTGTAGGGTTTGGTACTTTGAATACACTTTGGTTTAATTAGTCACCGTCACTTGGTGCACCGACCCCATACAAATAAACAAAAACACTTTTTCATGTAGATCACTATTGCAAATCACCGTCTGTCCTCTTTGCAAAAGCAGGACATGCCGTCTACTGCACTCTATTGCCACTTAAAACTACTGATTGAGATCACGATCACGTAGTAAAATGTTAATTATTACGTCACGTATGCAAAAGTTGTTCACATTAGCTTGCAATTTATTTTTTTTAAATTATACTGCAAAAAACCTAAAATTTTACGATGCCAAAACAAATGCATTCACTACAGAATGCAAAATGGTACAGGCAGCCAAACACGGGAAGGTAATAGAATGAGAACGTCGACAAGTCTGAGGCTAAAGTGAGAAGTGTGGACTGTAAAATATAAGTTTATTTCTGTGCCAGTGTTGGCTTGTCGCACTGTGTACTTCTGTAATCTCTTGAACATTGGGATCGGCTCAAAACCTTTGAACGCAGCGTTAGTTCCATGCAATTCCAGTAAAAAGAGGAACGGCTAGGATCAAGTTCATCGATGATACAGAACAATATTACGATAAAGCAAGATATTTGCTCTTGTATAATAAAACAAACAATTTATCAGGACATAATATGATAAAATACTGGAGTGCCATACAAATGACGCCGTCGTCGGTACGAATCGTACTCGTGTCCAGAGTCCATTTCAGAAATATGTTGTACTTTGAGCCTCTTACTTAGTCATGTTCACACGCTATATTTTTCCAACAACGACGTAAATATTTTGTTACAAACCAATGTATCACACATATTAGATTGATTGCCTGGTATGATTTTAACTATTCTGTTGGAATAATCCAGCTACAACGCATTGTGCATCGCCGAATTGTAAGCAGTATATTTACATGCTGCCCAATTGTAGTAACAAACGTCAATACCGCCCCCATGCAACATTCTTTTTTAGCTTCCGTAATCGTATATAATATCTACAGCGGATATCTTTGCTTTAAAAGTTGCTCCGGGTCACGTGCAGATAACTGGAGGACAGTGTTTTCAGTAAAATAAAGAGTTCTGTGCTGTGAGAACTACAAGCATTTTGTGTAAAGATGAATATATTAAACAGGCGATGATTTTGAGTTTTTCTCCGCGCGGTAAATATTCGTCAATCAATTCTAATCTATGATTATTTTAATAATCCGTTTATCCAACTTAAGCTGGTGAGGAATTTAAAATTAAAATTTGCATATGATTTTGTGTTTTGTTTGAGACATGATTATATGGAACAGATAGTTAGCCAGCGTGGACCTTGAATTCTGATGTGTCATTGCGTGCATACGACTAGTTAAACTTTGTTGGATTCCCTACTATGAGAACTACTGTGGTAATTGAAATTACTATTTTACTAAATAACTTGATCTCTTACTAATATTTAAATATTATATTAGCTTCTAACACGCAAGGAATTCATCGATTTCATAAAATGTATAATCTTCAAAATGCAAATCGATGATGTTTAATCTTAACCTCGCATGTCATATTGTAAAATAATTTAAACTTTTAAAGTGTATCACTGAATATAAAATAATACCATGTTCGTTCACCACCACAAAATAAAATAATTTCTTCAAAAAAACGTAATAATGTTAATGATTTCCAATGTTTTATATAGTGTTTCTTCACAACAATAATTGCAAGGGGAAAACTGGTAAAGCAAATCGAATCAAATTTAACAACGTTTCCAGATTTCTTTGAACACATCTTCAAACAGTCCGGCCATGACGAATCCAAAATAACGAGAATAAGCTTGAGTCATTAAAAATACTAATGTGCAAGAATGGTTCTTATACATCAATGATCCTTGGGAAAACCGCATAGGTACTTATGTAGGTACAGCTCAAACCATATCCAGGCTACAATTTTTATACCTTAAAAGCAGGATATGCATTTTTATATAAGATTACAAGTTGTAATTTACAACGATAATCATTACTTGTTTGTGATGATGATGGATGCGATCCTTTGAACTTAAATTAAATTTATACCAGATCTCACGACGACATGCATTTAATTATCTTGACGTATTACAGAATAAGTCGACGTGGCCAGTCGCAGTACAAATTAGTAATTTATTTAACACTTTTCTATCACGAACGACGTATATCAACAACCATTTTTTAATTTAACAAAAATTGTGATAACCAACCTGTAAGATTTTCCAGACATTTCTAATTTTGACTTCCGCATATTTTCTTCAACTTGGGTAAAAATATTTTGCATAATATAAACCATTTTGGATTCTCCTAATGCACCATTCACTTATCACAGACAAATGTTTCCAGCACGGAATTCATTTGGTGCACTGTTTGGTATATGAATGACGTACAAAATTCAAATATTAACACAAGCAATCTCAACAATCAAAATGTAATTCGCATTGGGCTGCGCATTTTGACTGACTGCAAGACCACTTTCAAACTAAATTGTTAACAAATTACGGACATCTTACATGAAGTTGTTTCCTGGACCAACATGATGTGAATAACTTTTTCACGCAAACCCAGCTTTTATTTGCACAATAATTCACAACGTGATTCACAATCTGTTGTGCTTTCTAACGACCACAAATTCTACTTATTAGTATCAGGGCAAGAAATATAATTCCCTTCTTTCATTGTAGCACGCTGATTTTTTCAATTTTTCAAGATTTCATGTGCCACTTTCACACTCTATCTAACCCAGGTATTCCCACGAGCACATTTTTCAGACCCTCAAACGAACCAAACATATTAGACAGTCTACACGCAGCCTACATTATCATAAAGTCTCCTTTAAGTACTGCCTTAAACACGAAAATAAATTTTGGACACTTTAAAATAATTTAAAATCTTTCGTCGGTTTCTCTACAGACGTTTCTCAGGTCAGGCAAATTTGTGTATTCTCAATCTCAAATCTCAATGCGTTACAACAATTGTATTCTGCTACTGATAATAACATATTATACGTATTCCTTTCAGCGTTCTACAAAATAGTAATAGCACTGTGCGTACTGTTACTGCAGACAAGTGAGCATGAACACATACTGACAATATTAAAAAGAAACCTGCCGGATCAGAAGAAGATGAGAAAACGCATATCATCTCAACAACACTAGATTCTTCAACAGTAAATTGTTGACTACCAAACATAAATTCAGTTAGTATGTAGTTAGTTGATCATCTCTGGTGTGTGTGTGTGTGTGTGTGTGTGTGTGTGTGTGTATGAAAGCATGAAGGCAAGGTAATATTATGGTCTATTGAATGTTTTGGCAAGTACAATTAGAGGATGCGAGCTACAACTACAACGTGTGGTCAAATTTTGCACAGTATATAGGGTTAATCGCCACTGCCACTATACTACTATATGAAAACTCTAATGTGTGCGATCCCTACCACATGTATGTTTGTACACAAACAGAAGATACTTCGATGTACACTTTCAGATTAATAATATTTACGAAAGAATCTCAAGCTATATTGCCATCAGTACTTCACCACTAGCATATCCGCTACCAAAAAATTGTGCTGTGATGTGTAATACACATTGTGTACTACAACAATAACTAACCATCAACGTCGGATCTTCATTAAAAGCAAGGATGATGATGCCTCCAAAGCACGAAATGCAAACATGGCACATATTTTAAAAACCCAAGATCATTGTAAAATAGTGAATAGCAAGTAATAAGAATAAGAATAATAATGCAAATTCGTGTTATAAACTATACGAAATTCAAAAATAGTATGCCCACATTGTTAACGCTGCATCTATCTATCTGTTTTATTTACCTTCATTTTGCACACGCACACCTACAAAAAATAAGCAAAACTTCATCTTCTTCTTCTAGACATACCTATATGTACATATGTACACATTATATCGTAGTAGTAGACGTGTGCGTACAAACAGGATTTCTTTAATTCAAAGAATTTTTGAAAACACTTGAAGGATGTATGTTGTAGGTTCGAGCATATTTAAGTACATTTTGCAAGTCTCGGTAGCGTAACTGATTTAAAAATTAGTATACTGTTCATCATCATGCTATAAAGCCGAACTTTTGTAAGTGGATGGCTGCGAATGCTGCGATACCTGTAATTTTGATGGTTTGATGTGGACATTTATGAAATCAGTTGGTGCCTGGTGCTCTTATCATATAACAACATGTATAATATAGCCTCTGTAGTAGTTACAGGCTATAGGCTATATAACTTGTAGCACGGTTAAGAACAAGTGCTTACAACAATGATGCTCATGTGTAGTGCGAATATGTAATTAAGCCACCTGCTTTTGATCTATTTTTATTGTATGTTCGTCGTCATTTTCAAGTTTCACGACTATGCATGGATGCTGTTGCTACCTTTAGTTTTCAAGCTGAAAACGGTTATAATACACTAATATTTCGTCACTGGTCCAGCCTATAACATCCCATTCGAAGATAATGAAAATTATGCTTGAAAATAAATACATATGAGCCTAACAATTATTATTGTGCAAAAGGAAATTTTGTGTTGTTTTGAACACCTTATTTGGCATAGTCAAGAACAAGCACGCATGCAAAATGTAAAGCGTTCCCAAATAATGAAAATATGACATCAGAAGGGATGGAAAGTACTTTCCTGAGTACGGATGATGATGTCATAATGGATTGATGGATGGTCAGTTGGATTACGACGTATACAAGTTTTAAGTCTTGCGTTGAACACGGTCATTTCGAATGATGTAACTACCATACCAGTGTCAACTACATAACACCTATATCATTTAGTGCCGCCGCCTGTCCCTGTTGCGAGCTTAATGATAATAATGTTTAAATCGACACTTAGGTAATTACTGTTTTGCACTGTCGTTGAATAAACATAATATCATTATTACGTTGTAATAATTACATAAATACAGATGCTGCGCACCAGTAGTAGCACAACAGCACAAGCCTTTTTTGTTAGTAAATCTCACGGTGGTTTTTTAAATTTTCTTTTCTATGAAGTTACAAGCTTAGGTAAAATGTAGAAGTAATGAAACAATAGTTACTTCAAATGACAAATATAATGGCGCATAGCTGGTTTTATCTTATATACATCTCGAATCTCTCCTCCAGACAAAATACTTGGCGTAAATTTAATTCGGAAGTAAGTGGGTATAAAAACAATATTGCACATTCGAAGGAACTGTCGACTCCTGTGCAAGCTACTATACGAAAACATTTATAAAATAAAACCTATGTTTTTGCTGTTGCTTTAACTTGATTCAATATTATAGATAAACGATGATATTGCTAGATATTATGGGTTGATATTGATATGCCTAAACCACATACCGAAATGGCGTGTCAATGAAATTGTCAGTACTATAAAGGATGAAGTATATGTAATTAATTAATGTGTGCGTAATTAAAACAGCGTAATTTTGTAGAGGCTGGGCAGTGCTTTTAAGCTTAATTTTACTGCACAGGAATTTTGTAAATAACGTGCATGTCGAGAATAGATAAAAACTAAAAGTGTTAACAACCGTGGGAAAATTTCTCATGCTTCTCCGGTAGAACAATATTAATACACGTTGCTGTAAATCATACGTACTAGATACATACTAGATACATACGTATTTATTAGTCAAATTTATGATCATTTACATTTATTTTCCTCAATTTATTAAAATTCATCAGTTTCTTCAGTAGCACACATGCATACGCAAAAAAATCTTTCAACTTTTTCAACCTCTACAGAAAATCAATATTCGTCGTAAGCACCATTGCCGAGAAAAGTATGCAGCAGAGAAAATATGATATGCGAAAGATACACCACCACTGCTGTTCGCTTTAGCCTAATGAGGTTGTACACAGGCGCGGGAAAAAACCTTGTTTTGGTTCATTATGTTTTCTAGAGTGTTGTGTTACGTTACGAGAGTCGAGACTTACGAAAAGTGAACTGTCAACTCAATGAATAAAAAAAGAAAGCTCTAATGGAAAAATCTTCTTGGAACAAACAAAAAACTGATTTGGATGTTGGAGTTGGATACGACTTTACTGGAAGTAAAAGTTAAATTGTCACTTTTCTTGTCCACTGTTTCTGCGGCGGTGCGATGTGCTTTTTGCAAGTTAAGAACAGATTGTCTGATCGCTTTACTTTTTGTCTATTGTTTCCTGCTAGTAATTTCTTGCATTGAGCCAGATATTGGATTCCTAATTCCTGCAGTTTGCTCCAATAGTTGATTGGAGTTCCTATTTAATTCAGAAAGAGCAAACAGTGACAGTGAATTATGATGACACGATTTTGTATGATAGAAATTTTCGTGACAATGCAATGCCTCAAGCTAATGCCATGATGAAACGATGGTAAGTAAAGCTTTAAAAATTAAACTAATAGCTTCTAACTATTTATCTGTGACTTTAATTAGCAATTTGTCGTGCAGGTTAACGGTGAAAGTTTCAAGCTAGGCTTATATTATGTTTTTGAAGCAAATGGTTATTTGGTAAACATGTAGATATAAATACAAAGAAAGTGAAAAAGGTTAAAGTATACACTTGTGTTGTATATGTGGCAGTCTTCTCACAATGATACTATATTGGTGAGAAATAAATTTTTCAACATCGACAACACGCTTGTTTTCTTAAATTGCACGAAGCACAACACGCAGTTAGTTAACCTTATGACCGATCGCGTCATTTTGACTACAAAAATAGTTATAGTTAGTTTTATTTAGGCACATGTCTATGTGACTATATAATTTTCCTCCATCGTGGCCTTCCGGCCGTCCGCCGTAAGCACGATAACTCTTGAAGGAAAAGGAATTTTGAAATTCTGTTTTCGCCAATCGATAGGTATGGTCAATAGCTCGGATGAGTTCGAAGATGAGCATTTGGGGTGAACCCCTTGGGGTCAAATGGGGGGTCAAACCTTAAAACTAAATTGGCTGACTTTAACGCCAATACATACACTACTCTACACTACATGTGCCTACATTAGTTTACAAAAATTTATTTTATTTAGTACTGTAAAGGCACAAATTTTTCAATCTAGAAATGATGATTTTAGGTGTATGCAACTGTTCCAACTCTTTGTTCATGATAATTTTCTGTGAAGATTTCCTTAGTTTTACACTTGACTTGAAGTCATGCATGAAGATGAGTTAGCAATGCAATATACAAGCTGTATTGTATCTTCCCACCCTATACATAAATAAATTGTTTTTCTTTGGGTAATCTGTCGAACTGATCATCATTCATTATATAAGGAACATTAGTGTACTAACTTCGTAATATGAGCTTCATAGTCTTTGGTCATACAAATAATGATTCATGACAATGACAGGATTGACTAACAAAATTCACTAACAAGTAAGGTTAAAGGAAGTCTGATGATTTCATAAAGATATATATTCTTTTCGAATTTGCAACTGCAACATTTGCTTATTTTGCAAAATATGTACGGCATATGAACGTCGCAATTTGGTAATTATTACAATCAAGTAGTTATATAATACTCGCTTATTATTATAAATGTTACGAGTCCAACTTGGTAACGAACAGTACAGGGTGCAAATATTAGCAGTAAAAAACCAAAATAATACCGTGATTTGTAAGTTACAAGGTTTAGGTTTCTGGTGTATAATTACTAATTACAATTGCATAATAAATCGATTTCAACATCATCCAACATATTATGTATCACATTTATAAAATTCATTTCATATAGCGAGGTTATATATATACGAATTTGTCTTTTGGTATCCGTTCGCGTTCGTTCTTCGTCTAGTTGTACTCTTTTGAGATATTGCCATCAAACATGGTCAACGGTAAGAAAAAGGTTAAAAGATGAGCCCCGGCCCCGAGTCCCCATAGTGGTAAAAAAGGGGTAATATATTAAACTCATCTAAATAAGCTCAGGTCCATGCCTAGCTCAGGTACCTAAGGCATCAGTTGTTTTATGTGCAGCTATATGTAGCTATGAATATGACAAGTTGACAAGGCTTATTGACCTTTATGACTTACTTATGACTCCCCCCCCCCCAAT